>JAADVB010000163.1:0-43276 GCA_023334545.1 Salisapilia sapeloensis | reverse complement strand
GCGTGTTTAAGGTAACCGGCAAGTTGGATGAAGTGATAGGATGATCAAACTATCTGATGACAGACGAGACGTACGGGCGATCAATGATGCCAGTCAAAGCGCGACTTCACTCGTGAAGTATGTAGAGCGAAAGAACTCGCCTTCACGTACTTTGTGCACATATTTAGTGCTGCATCCAGTGATTGAGCCTCGATACCGAGCTCGTCCACATCCAGTACGTCAAGATGAGATGCTCAAGCAGAAAGTACTTGCCAAAAGATGTAAGAATGATTGTTCAGCTGGCAGGTACTTGGACGACTGACCTCATTTGCGCCCTTTAACCAGGACCAGATTACCATGTATTTATCTCTCTATAATCTGCTTGATTTATCTGGATACTACTGACGACTTACTTTGAGTCGCAACATGGACTGTTTGATAAAGCTGAGCAGCCTAGTAAATGCAGTCTACCCTCCCACAAATGATTGTCACCGTGGAATGCTTCAGCAATATCAATTATCATATTTGACAATTCTTTAGGCTATAAAGTAATGCTATATTTATGGCCATGTCTACATAATGAGACGATAGTAATATTGACCAATAGAAATCAACAGTCGGTACATCGGCAAGGGAAGGCTTAAACCAAGATAACTGCATGGGAAACATGAAAAAACGTTGTTTAAAGGCAGATTGTCATTGTACACTCCCTATAGAAAATCAGCAAGCAGTGAGTGACTAGGATGAACGAATTATATCATGAATAGTGGTTAAATCGATCAAATTTGCAATGTTTGCTGATTAATTACCACGTTTGGCAGGTTTTGATCAGGATTTTTCTTAAGTATAGAAAATCTCTGTTCAAAAACGGTGGGTTTAAAATCGGACAATTTTGATTATATATTGGGACGTATCATTTGTTGGGGTTTATCTTTGGGAGTGTAGACTATTATAATAGTGATGTTCAGGTTCAAGATATGGGTTAATTCTTGATGCCAATCATATTTTATTCTACTGCTTGCTGGCTTTTGTGTGTCTTCATCATCGCTTGAACCACGATAGAGTTCGCTTCGAGGAAATTTTAACATATGTTTGATAAGACAAAAGAGTCATACATAGCAAGGATTGCCGCTGGACGAGTAGAAAGTTGGGCTTTATTTGCATGTAGACCGAGCCAAGGGATCATCTTTGTCTATATCTTTAAAATACAAGCTTCAGTGGCAAATGTATGCCGCTGATAAGAATGGCGTGTTTGTATAATATATATATCGACTTTTGTGTGCGAATGGACTGATCAACTCGTCGAAGCTATTTCTAATGATCTCTAGTTGACGCCGTTGCTGATGGAGTTGTGGTCGTACGACACCCAATTCTCACATTTTCGCATAGCGTTATGCTCAACTCTTAATGCCGTGAACGCAGTGTTCCGCTTTGTAACCAACACTCCGGGTTGTGTTAATGGATGCCAATGCCATCATTCTTACCATGACCCCTGCCTTTGCGTTTATCACAAAGCTTGAGCGGAGCCTTTGCATTCGTCATACATAGATCGAGTCTAATAAGTCGCGGTGAAGGTGCCGAAAGTAGCGACAGCGGCACGCGCGTGGCATCATCATTGTGGCATCAACTTTTACCAGATGGTTTGGGGTTCATCTACGAGCGAAAGTATCAATGTTTATCAACTCTGTCCGAGCTTTCCACTGCTCACTTTTAAAAACGATCTTAGCAGCCAAAGCACTTCCTTCGACGCAAAGCACCTCTTTTGACTCCAGTGCAGCAGCAACTACTCGAAACATGCCACCGAATGTCGAAAACGGGCAACGAGATGAAGCTGTTCAACTTGAAGAAGCGCAAGTACCAATCAGCCATGAGTCGGGCAAGTCGCTCATGGCCAAAGGCTCCGACGCTCTGCACGACTACGTTTCCACCAAGTTAGAACGCTCTCTCGGCAACACGCTCCCTCAAATGGAAATTCGTGTGAGCAACTTGTCCATTTCGGCCGACGTTACCGTCTCCAAGGATGAGAGTCCTGCGAGCGAGCTTCCAACTGTGTACAACACCGCCAAGCGTGCTGTGGCAAAACTCAACAGCAAGAGCCATACCATGCGCAAGGACATTTTGAAGAATGTCAATGCTGTGTTCAAGCCCGGCACGACTACGCTGGTCTTGGGCCAACCTGGCTCTGGTAAATCCAGCCTCATGAAGTATCTCAGTGGCACGTTTCCGATGAGAAAGAACGTACACATTGAGGGTGACATTCATTACAACGGAACGAACCGTCAAGATCTTATCGAGCGTCTGCCTCAGTTTGTCGCTTACGTCCCGCAACGCGAAGTCCATTATCCAATGCTCACTGTGAAGGAGACTCTCGAATTTGCGCACGCAGTTTGTGGCGGTGGCTTGACCAAGCATTCTATGGACATGCTCAAGAATGCGTCAGACCAAGAGAACCTGGAGGCTTTGGAAGCTGCCCGTGCCATGTTTGATAACTACCCGGACATTGTCATCCAGCAGCTCGGATTGGACAACTGCAAGGACACGATCGTGGGAAACGAAATGGTGCGCGGTATCTCTGGTGGAGAAAAGAAGCGAGTGACGACGGGAGAGATGGAATTTGGTATGAAGTATGCGACCTTCATGGACGAAGTCAGCACTGGCTTGGATTCCGCCGCTGCTCATGACATCATCCAGACCCAGCGAAGCATCGCTCGGAAGTTCCGCAAGACGGTGGTCATTGCATTGTTGCAGCCTCCTCCAGAGGTCTTTGAACTCTTCGATAACATTTTGATTCTGAATGACGGTGAGACCATTTACAATGGTCCTCGCGAAAGTGTCGAAAGATACTTTGAGGCGCTCGGCTTCAAGCGTCCAGAAGATCGCGACCTTGCTGACTACCTCATGGACCTTAGCACGAAAGAGCAGTATCGGTACGTCACCGATCGGTCTGCCTTTAAAAGTCAGCCTCGATTGCCTTCGGAGTATGCTGCCGAGTACAAGAGCTCACAGATCTACCAGGAGGTTCTGCAAGCTCTGGAAAGCCCGTACGATCCAGACATTGTGCACAACACTGCAGCTCACATGGACCCAATGCCTACATTCCGCTTGCCTTTCCTTCGTCAGCTTGGTGTACTCATGAAGCGTCAAACCAAGGTGACAGTGCGTAACACGGCCTTTCTAAAAGGACGAGGCTTTATGGCCATCATAATCGCTCTCCTGTACGGTTCCGTTTTCTATAATGTGGATCCTACAAATGCTCAGGTGACGATGGGTATTTTGTTCCAAGCCGTGCTATTTCTCGGACTTGGTCAAGCGGCTCAGTTGCCGATGTACATGGATGCCCGGGCAACATTCTACAAGCAACGATCGTCCAACTTTTTCTCTTCTCTGGCCTACACCTTTTCGTGCAGTGTGAATCAACTACCATTGGCTCTGGGCGAAAGCATCATCTTTGGCTCCATCGTATATTGGATGTGCGGCCTAGTCTCGGACGCGGGGGCATTCATTATCTACTTGCTCACGTTGATACTGACCAACTTGTCTTTCGCGGCATACTTCTTCTTCATCTCCGCTATAACTCCGGATCTGAGCGTCGCGAAACCTGCAGGAATGGTTTCCATGCTCTTTTTTATCCTGTTTGCTGGGTTTTTGCTACCGAAAGGCGAGATGCCAGACTATGTCGTATGGATATACTGGATCGACCCCATTGCATGGTGTTTGAGGTCGTTGGCGGTCAATCAGTACCAATCCGACAAATTCAACGTATGCGTCTACGACGATACTCCGGGTGCCGTCAATTACTGCAAACAATTTGGACAGAAAATGGGCAAGTACTACCTTAGCTCGTTCGGTGTGCCCACTGGTCGTAATTGGATCGTCTATAGCTTCATCTTCATGATTGCTGTCTACTGCATCTTCATGCTCTTGGGTGCATATGTTCTCGAGCACAAGCGATACGACGGCCCAGAGCACATCAGTTTAAACTCAGCCGAAGAGGTGGAAGAAGACACGTACAAGGAGGTCACGACGCCTAAAGCTGATACACAGGATGAGGATGTCGCGGTGGTGAGAGTGCAGACTGGCCATTACGAGCGTCAGTTCATTCCAGTTACTGTCGCCTTCCGAGACTTGGTGTACACCGTTCCTGTGCCGGACAAGCCGAAGGAGTCTATTGATCTGCTCAAGGGTATCACGGGGTATGCGTTTCCGGGTAAAATCACTGCTCTCATGGGCTCCTCTGGTGCCGGTAAGACAACACTGATGGATGTCATCGCTGGTCGAAAGACTGGTGGCAAGATCCAGGGAGAAATTCTGTTAAACGGACACCCTGCGACAGATCTAGCTATCCGCCGCTGTACAGGCTACTGCGAGCAGATGGACATCCACTCGTCAGCTTCGACGTTCCGCGAGGCCTTAACCTTCAGTGCATTTCTGCGTCAAGGAAGCGATGTGCCCGACAGCAAAAAGTATGACTCAGTCAATGAGTGCCTCGACCTGTTAGATATGAATGCAATCGCCGATCAGATCATCCGAGGTAGCTCCGTCGAACAGATGAAGCGCCTTACAATCGGCGTGGAATTGGCCGCCCAGCCAAGTGTTCTCTTTCTTGATGAGCCGACCAGTGGTTTGGATGCTCGTTCCGCCAAGCTCATCATGGATGGTGTCCGGAATGTAGCCGACTCTGGTCGAACCATCATCTGCACCATCCACCAACCTTCTTACAAGGTCTTCAGCGTCTTTGATAGTCTCTTGCTCTTAAAGCGTGGTGGAGAGACTGTCTACTTTGGTGAGATCGGTGAAAATTGCCGCACTCTGATTGACTACTTTGAAGAGTTGCCGGGGGTAGAACCCGTGCGAAAAGGATACAACCCAGCTACTTGGATGTTGGAGGTTATTGGCGCTGGCGTCGGTCGCTCTGACAACAATAACACCGACTTTGTCGAAATCTTCCAGAAGAGTGAAAAGAAGCGTCAACTAGACCAGGTGATGCAGCAAGATGGCGTCGGTGTGCCGTCGACTACGGTCGGGGCGCTCTCTTTCGGCAAAAAGCGAGCTGCCTCGTCTATTGTGCAATGCAAGTTTGTCGTCGGACGCTTCTTGGATCTCTACTGGCGTAGTCCGTCGTACAACCTGACTCGCATTGCCGTGATGGTGGTCATGGCACTCATCTATGGCATCATCTACGTGTCCGTGGATTACGATACGTACCAAGGTATCAACGGTGGGATCGGTATCGTCTTCGTATCGACCTTGTTCTCCGGCATAATCTCATTTAATAGTGTTTTGCCTATTACTGGGCAAGAACGCGCTGCTTTCTATCGAGAGAGAGCGTCACAAACGTATAACGCCTTGTGGTACTTTGTCGGAGCAACGGTGGCGGAGATCCCGTACGTGTTCGGAACGAATTTAATTTTCACCGCCATCTTCTACCCGATGCTCGGTTTTCAAGGTTTCCGGAATGGCGTACTCTACTGGCTGGCTTCTACCTTGAACGTTTTGTTCATGGCGTACTTTGGCCAGTTATTCGTCTACGCTCTCCCGAGTGTCGAAGTGGCTGCCATCATGGGAGTACTCATCAATACGATCATGTTAGCGATGATGGGCTTCAACCCACCGGCCGACTTAATTCCACAAGGTTATGTCTGGCTGTACAAGATCACGCCGTACCGATTCCCGCTTGCAATCGTGGAGGCGCTTGCGTTCGCGCGATGTGAAAATGATGGCGACCTCGGGTGCGAGACAATAAAAGAATTGCCAAACACAGTCCCGTACAAGACAGTCAAGGAGTACACGGAGGGTCAATTCAAGATGAAGTACGACGACATCGGACTCAACTTTGGCATCATCATCGCTTGGATTGTCGGCAGTCGACTTCTAGCGCTGCTTGCCCTACGCTTCATCAACCACCAGAAGAGATAAAGCGCAAGCTCCTTTCATAATACATACGCACGTTTTCATTGAGGTATCCCATGCTTTTTGTTGGCGCACAAAGTGTCGGTACGAGGTACATAAGTTCGTCCTCTGTTTGCATCGCTTCTTGATAAGGAAAAGTGTCTTGACGTGTAACTCGAAAGTAGTAGGACCTGTCAAAGTGTATTGCATGAGCTTGTAAATTCCTGGAGGAAACCATCGGGGATATAAACCAAGGGTGCATGCGCTGAGTCTTCGATGTCTTGTGGCCGATGGGAACTCTTGTAGCTGGACGATGTTCGTACCCATTGGCACAGATGTGGTACCGTGAGCAAGAATCGGTACATGATCTCTGTCTCGATCAAAGCGTGAATTGCATCCGACCGCAGGCACCTTATTCAACCGTCCTTCGTGTGCGTGTGGAAGGAGAACGGCATTGCATTCGACCTCCCACGTGTTTCCCCTCAGACCAGAGGAATTGTATTGCTAGATTTCGAGTGTATTTGCGACGGAAAACAGACAAAATTGTAAACTGGTGAGAAGATGCCGTCGGACACACTCTCTCGCTACCTGCAGAACCTGCGGACGGCTAATTCGACCACCCGAAGTCGTTGGGCTCGCAGCCTCCGACAGTATATCGAGTCCGAGTCACGGGACTTGACGCATGGGCGGTACATGCGCTGGGTCGGAGATGTGAGCTCCCGACTCATGGACATGTGCAACTCGAACGACTCGAATGACCGTCTAGGCGGTATTGCAGCCATGGACGAACTCGTGGATCTCTTCATTGCGGAACGAAATGACCAGACAATTATTGAGTTTGCCCATTCTCTGACCAAAGCCTTCGAAAAGGTGCCAACGGTCGACACGTCTACATTACGACTAGCTGCCAAGGCACTTGGCCACATCGTTTCCACCGGCGGAACGAGTCTCATAGAGTTTGTCGAAGACTACCATGTAAAACCAGCTCTCGAGTGGTTGCAGAATGAGACGTTCCACATGCGAAGGCACGCCGCTGTGCTCATTCTCAAGGAGCTCAGTATCAACGCGCCGTCCACCATGTTTCGATACATGGACCGATACTTTGATCATGTCTGGAGCGCCTTTTGGGATGCGAAACTAGCTGTGCGTGTAAGCGCGGAGGAGTCTTTCCAAACGTGCTTGATGCTCATTCAGCAGCGCGAAAGTAATCGTAAGAATACTTGGTACGCTCGTGCGTTGGACGAAGCAGAGCGTGCTTTGCAGCGTAACAACTCAGACATGGCACATGGATCCATGCTTATTCTAAATGAGCTACTGCGCAATACCGGAGACTTCATGCACGCCCACTACCGTCGTGCTTGCAACCTGATCTTTGGCAACCGCAACCACAAAAGTCCGACTGTGCGCTCCGCCGTGGTCAACTTGTATCCTCGACTGGCGAATTTCAACTTGTCCGTGTTCCTGGAGAAGCACTACCGCGACTGCATGCAGCATTTGCTCGACATGCTTCACTCTACATCAACAACGTCAAACAGCACCTCCACTCGTGCGGATGCGCTGCTGTCGTGTGGTAAGTTGGCACAGGCCATTGGAGAGCCCATGGCACGTGACGAAAAAGGTCTGAGGTCGATCATGACTGGCATTCGCAACGGACTGCAAGTGCGCAAGAAAGACAGTGACATTCACAAAGAGGCACTTGCTTGTCTCAGGCTTCTCGCCGAGTCTGTCGGTGCGGCACTCATTCGCGTGGACCTTGAGGCTCTAGTCTCCCCTCTCTTTAGTAACGAGTTGGACGAACCGCTCATCGAGACCTTACGCGCCATCGTCAAGAACATCCCGATGCTGCGTCCTGTAATCCAGCAGCGGCTGTTTGACCGTTTGCGGGACATTTTGAATGGAAACAAGAACGAAAATGGCGGCCCGGCAACACCGACGAGCCGGCTTAAAGGCAAGAACTTGTCGACGCCCGGCAGTGGCTTCTTCTCCATGTTCTCGACGGCCATCGCACCAGGAAAATCGCTCAGTTCGTCCGATTCAAACACATCCATGTCTGCTGAGATGCAGCATGGCATTGCGCTGCAAGCGCTTGCACTGGAGACGCTGGCAACGTTTGACTTTCGGGGTAACCGGAGCTTGCCCATCCTGCAGTTTGTGCATGAGACGGTGGCCAAGTTCCTCGATCATGAAGTGGCGCAGATTCGCCGCAGCGCTGCCATCACGTGCTGCAAGCTGCTGCTTCCACCAGAAGACGACAAACTGCGTCGAAATGGCTCTGCTTCATCCATGTCTTCCACCTCGGAGGACTTTTCGGGCCCTGTGAGCGCTGTGCTCGAGCGTCTCCTGACTGTCGGTATTGCGGATACCGACTCTGGCATTCGCTACACGGTCCTGGCTTCTTTAGATGCTCGCTTCGACCCATTACTAGGTCAGAACGACAACCTGCGCTGCCTCTTCATCGCCCTGAATGATGAAAAGTTTGAGATTCGCCAGACGGCGATGAGCACACTAGGAAGACTAACTCATCACAACCCAGCCGTTGTGTTACCGTCTTTGCGGCAAACTCTAGTGCAACTATTAGCGGAGCTCGAGTTCAGTGGGGATACACTAGGCAAGGAGGAAGGAGCGCTACTCATTGGGTGTCTGCTGCGGTCTGCCGCTAAGCTTGCCAAGCCGTACGTTTTGCCTATCCTCAAGGCACTGATGAAGAACCTGAGAGAGGACTCGGAACGTCGTAGTCATAGCCGCAGCACTGTGAGCGTCAGTAGAGCCATCCTCGCGACGTTGGGCGACCTAGCGGTCGTTGGAGCAGAGGATTTGACGCCTTATCTAAACCAACTGCTTCCGGAGATCATTGATGAGATTCGAGACTCGAGCAACCCTCAGATACTGGAGGTGGCTGTGAAGACTTTGGGCCAACTCGTCGCGGCAACTGGCTACGTCATTCTGCCGTACTATGAATACCCAGACCTTTTGGATTTGCTTTCAAACGCACTACAAAAGTCCGGTGACTCGAACGAAAGTCTGCGTATCGAAGCGGGGCGTACACTCGGCACCCTTGGTGCGTTGGACCCGTACAACCTCCGTCTCTTCCAGCTGCAGCGCCAGGGAAAGCTCACGAAAGCCAACGCCAAGGAGTTCCGAGCAGGCTCTCTTCTTGCCTCTGCGCGACATACGTACAAAGCTGATGCACCATCGAACGACAAGGGTGGCACGAACGTAGACGCCATGTCTGAAATGAATAGTGTTATGGGTGGGTCGAACATGCTGTTCGGCGCGGATCAAGACCTGATGCTGACGCCGTCGGAGCTTCCTTTGCTAGTGACGAGACCGAGAAAAGAAGCCAAGCAGGACAAGCAGGCGAGTGGGAACATGTCTCAGATCACGCTAGACCCGCCGCCAGAGGACTTGCTGCCATCCATGATCGGTGACTCCACCCAATACTTTCCCACTGTCGCTGTGAATGCGCTCATCCGCATCTTGTTGGAGCCACGCAACTCTGTGCACTACCAAGGCACGTTCGTCGCCGTCATGTACATTTGCAAGAGCCAGCGGAAAAAGATGAGTGCGCACTTGGATAAAGTCGTGCCTGCCTTTTTGTACACGATGGAGCGTGTAAATCGGAGCTTGAGAAAGTTTCTATTCGAGCAGCTGAGCGACCTCGTGGAGATCGTGGAGGAAGAGATCCAGCCGCACCTCGACCACGTCGCTATGCTCTTTATCGCGTACACATACTGGGACGAACACCTAGAGGAAGTTCTGAACCTCGTCAAAAAGCTCGCGACGTCGCTGGAAGACGACTTCCGCATCTACCTCCCTGATCTCGTGCCGCAACTGCTGCGCGTCATTCGGACAGAGAGAGACAATAGCGGTCGACCTCGAACGCTGCTGGTGCTCAAGACCGCTGTGTCCCTGGGTCGTCTGCTGGACGGGTACTTGCACCTGATTATCCCTGCGCTCGTGGAGCTCATCGAAAGCGACGCGGACTTGAATGCTCGCAAGCAAGGCTTGGGGTCTCTCGGATCGCTCGTGAAGAAGCTCAACGTCAGCGTCTTCGCGTCCAAGATCATCCACATGCTTGCGCGTGTGATTGCCAAGCAGCCGGATCTAGTCTATTTGGCAGTGGATTGCCTTTGCTGCATGGTCTACACTATGGGCGACGACTATGCTATCTTTGTGCCGGTCATTAGCCAGGTACTCGGTCGCCAACCCTCGCGCAGTACGGAAGTGTTCGATCGGTATGAGCTCCTGGTGTCCAAGATCTTAAAGTCACAGCCACTACCGGTCGCATCCTGGGTGACGGACCCTGCGAAAAGTCGATCAGAGCGTCGTGGAAAAGGCAAGCGAAGTGCGTCCAACGGTGAAGAAGCCAAGAGCCTTCCGTGCGACCAGAAGAATCTGATGAAGGCATGGGAGCCGTCGCAGGGTAGCACGAAAGAGGACTGGACGGAATGGATGCGCGCCTTTTCCGTCGAGCTACTACGTGAGTCTCCGTCACCTGTGCTACGAGCGTGCAAAGAGCTCGCGAGTGTGTACCAGCCGCTGGCAAGGGAGCTCTTCAACGCTTCGTTTGTTAGTGTGTGGCCCGTGCTCAGTCCTCCGACGCAAGACAACTTGATCCGGGCACTGGAAACAGCTTTCCATTCTGCGCATCTGCCAGCCGAGATCCTGCAGACTCTGCTCAACCTAGCAGAATTTATGGAACACGATGACCAGAGTCTTCCGATCGACATCCGCTTGCTTGGAAGCGTGGCGGAGAAGTGCCACTCATTCGCCAAGGCGTTGCATTACAAGGAGCTGGAGTTCAACACGAACCCGACGGCAGATGGCATTCAAGCGCTCATCAGTATCAATTCCAAGCTGAACCAGCCTGAAGCAGCTCGTGGTATCCTCAAGTACGCCTTGGAGCAGCTACCAGGCATCGAAGTGAAGGCAGATTGGTACGAAAAGTTGTTGCGCTGGCATGATGCGCTAGAAATCCACGATCGCGTTCTTCAGGAGCAGCCGCATAATGTTGAAGCCATCTTTGGTAAGATGCGCTGTCTGTTCGCTGTTGGGCAGTTGCGTCCACTCAATGACCATCTTCAGGAAACGTGGCCCAAGATCTATGGCGAGCGCAGACAGCCTGATAGCGAAGAGGGCAAAGAGCGTGAGGAAGAGCGATTGCTGGATGTGCCGCCTGCGCTCAAGAAGGAGTTGTGCAGTAACGGAGCAAAGGTCGCATTCTCGCTGCAGCAGTGGGAGAACATTCCAAAGTATTTAAATTCTGACATGGACGAAATGGAGCGGCATTTGTTGGAAAGCGTCGTGGCCATTCGACGCATGGAGCTTGGTCAGGCCATGACTTCTATCGAGTCGTGTCGACGCGTGATGGATCCGACGCTCCGCTCGCTCGTGAGTGAAAGTTACGCGCGCGCCTATCAGCCGAACATTGTACGTCTGCAGACGCTTACGGAGCTGGAGGAGATTGTAGCATACTTGCGTACATTTGAAAACAAAAGTAGTGGCGAGGTAACACTGCAGCCGACTGCGTCAAGGCGTAAGCAGAGCATCAGCAGCCTCAACTTTGTATCCGAAGCTTCCTCCCATAGCTATGCGATCGAAAAGTCAGCTGCGCTACACAAACTACAGTCGACGTGGACAAAGCGATTGCTTGGCGTGGACCGAAACCTGCAAGTGTGGCAGGACCTCATGCTCGTCCGCTCCCTAGTGTTTGATCCACGTGAAGACGTCGACGTCTGGCTCAAGTACGCTCGTCTGTGCCGCAAGTCTGGGCAACTCAACCTGTCGATCAATGCTCTTCGAAGAGTCGGCGTCGATCCGTTCGTCCGCAGCATCCAGGAAGACCCATACTCTGCTCTCCAGCTCAACGTGAATCCGACGGCCGGTGCCAATCTGACGCTGGCCGACGGGTCCAGTCCGGATCCAAGAGTAGCTTTTAGCTACTTCCAGCATCTGTGGGCGGAAGGTCGCGAAGACGTGGCGTTGCAGCAGATCCGACACTTTATCGACGCGTTGGAGAAACACGGGGACGACATGAGCGAGGATCTTATCAAACTCCGCGTCCAGGTGTACATCCAACTGGGTGAATGGCAGATGTCCACTGTTGATGAACAGAACGACGGTCTCTTTGACCAGGCGCTTTCATGTTTAGAGCAGGCCACGCGACTGGACCCTACCAACCACCGCGCATGGCACGAGTGGGCGCTGCTCAACTTCCGAGCACTTGACGCCAGTACCAAGGACGCGAGCGACGCCGGTGCAGGAAGAAAGTTCGCAGCACCAGCTATTCACGGTTTCTTCCGCTCCATTTCGTTTGGAGACACACGGTACGACGTCACGAAAGATGTTCTACGTCTCCTGACGCTGTGGTTTGCCAACGGCCACAGATCCGACGTCCACGCTGCAATGAGCAACGGTTTCCATGACGTGACTATCGACACATGGCTCGACGTCATCCCTCAGCTCATCGCTCGAATCGATTCGCCGAATCCGACAATGAACGAACTATTGAACGAACTTCTGTCCCGAATTGGACTAGCGCATCCTCAAGCACTCATTTACCCCATCACGGTGGCGTCCAAGGCCGTCAATCCAGGCCGGAAGACTGCTGCAGAAGGTATCTTGGCTGCTGTGAGAAAGCACTCGTCTCGACTAGTGCACGAAGCGGACATGGTGTCTCGAGAACTCATCCGCGTTGCCATTCTTTGGAATGAGCTCTGGTACGGCGCCCTCGAGGAGGCGTCGAAACACTACTTCAACAACCGCGATGCTGTGTCTATGATTGCAGAGCTGGCACCGCTGCACGAAAAGATGAACAACATCGGCGTGGACGAGGCACCCACCCTTCGAGAGGTGGCCTTCTGTCAAGCATTTGCGCGGGATCTGAGCACCGCCAAAGCATGGACGGACGTGTTTGAAAAGTCCGGTAACACGGACGACCTGAATCAGGCGTGGGACTTGTACTACAGCATCTTCTCCAAGATCCGCAAGCAACTCGCTAACCTGTCGACTCTGGAGCTGGCGAACGTCGGACCGAAGCTGCTGTCAGTGCAGAATTTGAGCTTGGCAGTACCCGGTACGTACAAGGCTGGCGCCCCGATTGTCCGCATCTCGTCCTTTGAAAGCAAAGTGTCGGTGCTGAGCAGTAAGCAGCGACCTCGAAAGGTCACGATCAACGGCAGCGACGGCAACTCATACCCCTTCCTGCTCAAGGGTCATGAGGATCTACGACAGGATGAGCGTGTCATGCAGCTTTTCGGAGTTATTAACACGCTCCTGGCTAATGACAATGTCACGAGTAAGCGGAACTTGGCCATCGAGCGATACAGTGTACTCCCCTTGTCCCACTCAAGCGGTCTCATCGGCTGGGTGCCTAACTGCGATACGCTGCATCAACTCATTCGAGACTACCGAGAAGCCCGCAAAATCCAGCTTAACGTCGAGCATCGGTTGATGGTGCAGATGGCGCCAGACTACGACAAACTGCCGTTGATGCAAAAGGTAGAGGCTTTCAAGTGCGCCTTGGGCCAGACGACAGGACAGGATCTGTATCGCGTCCTGTGGCTTAAGTCCCAGGACTCGGAAGTGTGGCTCGACCGTCGACGCAACTTTACGCGTTCGCTGGCTGTCATGTCGATGGCAGGCTACATCTTAGGACTGGGCGATCGTCACCCGAGTAACTTGATGCTGGACCGAGTGTCCGGCAAGATGGTCCACATTGACTTTGGCGACTGCTTCGAAGTAGCCATGGAGCGAGACAAGTACCCGGAGAAAGTGCCTTTCCGACTCACACGCATGCTCACACACGCCATGGAGGTGAGTGGCATCGAAGGCAACTTCCGATCGACGTGTGAGGACTCTATGCGCGTGCTGCGAGACAACCGTGACAGTCTTCTGGCTGTGCTGGAAGCTTTCGTATACGATCCTCTCATTAACTGGAGACTGCTCAAAAAGGATGCAGTTCCGTCGCATGCTCGACCGCAGGATGAAGACACTACGACGTCCGCAGCGGATGAGGAGGGGACGGAGAGAGCTGGCACTAGTGGAACGCAGACGGAGACGGAGATTAGCGAGGACGCGACCGAGAGCAACGAGGGTGAGTCTCGGGAAGACGGCGACGAAAACCAGAGCAACGCGTCTAACTCGAGGAGAAGACACTCATCGTCGGAAGCCATGTTCAACTTCAACATGAGTGCTTTGAACGGATCGAGCTTGGCGAGGAACAGTATTCCGGAGACGAAGAAGGCGGAAGCGCAGAGCCTGCAGGATCTGGCAACCCAGCCGCAGCTCAATGAAAAAGCGCTGAGCGTCGTGGATCGCGTCCAAAAGAAGCTTGTCGGACGCGACTTTGGCAATGGATCCAAGGTGCTCAGCGTGGATGCGCAGGTGGAACGCCTCATCCAGCAGGCGACGTCGCATGAGAATTTATGCCAGCTCTATTATGGCTGGTGTCCATTTTGGTAGTTCTCTTTTCTTTTTCTTTCGGTTCGTTAAAGTTTGAAAACAAGTTTGTAACGTTGACACTTTAAACCAATTTGGTTGGAGACGGACAAAGGCATGGGCAAGAAGAGGACTGCATCTACTGCCTCGAGCTCCAAGAGCAAGAGCAAACAGGGCAATAAGAAGAACGCACCTGCTGCTAATAAGAAGCAAAAGGTTGTTCCGAAAGAGAAACCGGCAGTGAAGCATGACAATGACGATCAGGATGTCGAAGTTGGTGAGGAAGACCGAGAGTTTTTCGAAAACCATGCGACTGCATCCAACTTTCTTATGAGAATGGACCCAAAAGCATTGAGCAAGCAGGTGCAGTCGAAGAAGGATGTTAAAAAGGTAAAGGAACCGGTGAAAACGGAGGAAGATGACAGTGTGCCATTCGAAAAGCTGGAGGCCATGCCACGAAAGGCTCAATGGGAAAAGCACCAGGACGACACGAACAAACTTCCTGTAAAGCTAATGGACGGTAGTATTCGCTTTGCGTCCGAAAGCTCTTCCAAGCCGTCCAAGCCTGTGGTCAAGCAGAAAGTGGCTACTGAAGAGCCAGAGACAGAGGACAATGACGACGAGCTCGACTCGGACGTGTCTGAAATGGAGTTTGAAGAAGTCCAGGATGACACCGGTAAAGAAGAAGAAGCTCCAGTGGAACAGCCCAAGCTTTCGCAAGTAGACTTGCAAAAGCAGCGCTTGGCTCGTTTGCGGAACAAGAAGATCGAGATTGCTCAATTGAGTGAAAGCATTCTTGAAAGCCCAGAGGAAGCGTTGAGAAAGGACAAGACTCACGAGGAAGAGTTGAGCAAGATGCAGCAGCTCCAGAACTTGACCAAGGATCCAGACCTGACCGTACAGAAGCTCAGTATGCTGTCCATGCTTTCCGTCTTGTTGGATATTTTGCCAGACTACCGCATTCGTGTGCTAAACAATGACAACGAGATGAAAGACGGCAAGAGCCGACCTCTTAAGAAGCAGGTGAAGCAGCTACAGGACTATGAACGGTCTCTCTTGAATGCCTACCAGACTTTCCTCAAGTACTGCAGCAAAGTCGCAACGGACGGACTGAAGAAACTGTCCTACCAGACTGCCAGTGCGTCCGAGCAGCGTACGCCAGAGACTGCGGATGAACAGCGTGCTCTGTCTTTGGCAGAAGTCGGTGTCAAGTGTCTGTCGGAGCTGCTTCAAAAAAAGTATGCGTTTAACTTCCACTTGAACCTCATCATAGCCCTCGTTCCGTTCGCCGACGCAGGCATCGACAGTCTGCGCAAGCCAGCGTGTACTGCGTTTGAAGCAGTCTTCCGTGCAGACAAGAGCTTCAGTTCGTCCCTTGAGATCGTCAAACAGGTCTCGTCGTACGTCAAGCAGAAGCAGCATCGCGTCAAAGGTACCTTGTTGGATGCGTTCCTGCGTCTACCACTTGCCGTGACAATGGAAGAAGGAGAGCAGGCTCGGAAGCGCGCCAAGTCCGATCGTAAGAAACGGAAGAAGAGTCAGCATGAGCATGGAGACGCCATTGCTGCCAACCTGAAGGAAGCGGAGGCTGTCGTGGACCCGAACGAGAAAGGAAGGGCCCAGGCCGACATTCTGCACGAGCTCGTGCTGATCTATTTCCGTATCCTGAAGCAGGCAACGTACTCGCAGGCGCTTCCAGCTGTCTTGCGAGGACTGGCAAAGTTCGCTTTTCTCATCAATCTGGACATTATGATCGACTTGCTCAAGGTACTAAAGGTCGGACTCAAGGAAGACGCGTATCCTCTGGATGCGGCTCTCAACGCTATTCTGGTTGGGCTCAAGACCCTACAGGGGCCTGGACAGGAGCTACTGGTGGACGAAAAGGAGTTCATTGACGTGCTGTACAGACTCCTGCCTCGATTGTCGAGTACAAGTGTGGATGAGCTCAAGGTTGCATTGGAGTGCGTCGAAGTGGCGTTCTTGAGACGCAAGGAGATCGTCGTGGACCGAGTGGCTGCCTTCGTTAAACGATTGCTAGCGATTAGCTGCCACCTGCCTCCTGCCGGAGCCATCGCAACGCTGGTGATCGTCCGGTCGCTGTTCCATCGATATCGAAAGGTGCAGCAGCTGCTGGAGGGAGACGCCGACCGAGTCGTGTCGGGCGAGTACAGAGGAGATGTGGACGACCCGGACTTTGCGAACCCGTACGCGAGTGCCTGCTGGGAACTGACACTGCTGCAGAAGCACTGGCACCCGGCTGTCGTGACGTACGCCAAGGCCACAGCTCAGCTACTTCCGTCGGCTGCGAACGAAAGCACGGAGGCACTGCTAGAGAAGTATGCGCATGCCGAGACCGCGACTAAGTTCGAACCAAGAGTGAAGGTGCCTGGAAAGAATCCGCTTCACGACAAGCAGATGAAAGAGCAGCACAAGAACAACAAGCAGCGACGACGTAACCGCACGCGTCAGTTCTTCATCCAAGACCCGCTCGCGACTGGGAAACTCGAGATGACGTCTTTCCTTACGCTTTGCACACAAGTAGATGAAGACAAGAAGGATTTAGAATAGGTTAGCAACAAACAAACTGGAGCTATGTTTTGATTTGTCTGTCGCTTGATTATATGGTCCAAAATGCCCCAGAGGATAATTAATGCGTACTCGGTCGAGCGCTACTGGATCAGGTTGCGACTACCGCTGTCGGTCGATTTGCTTCGGAAGTACCATGTGAATGCTGCCAAGACGACGAGGATGACGATGATCACGATACTAACATCCAGTAGTAACGAACTCCACTTCGACACGAGGTCAAGGAATACGTCACGGCACTGGGAGTAAGGAGCGCCGTGTTCTACCGGGTCTTCGGATCCAGAAGGCCCGATACCGGAGGTAGCTTCTCCAGACCCAGAGCCGTCCATTCCAGTGACCTCCAACACGAGCTTTCCGCACCATAGCTGGTTTTCCTTGTTACGAGGGCATTTGCCCTCTGCCCAGTCCACCACAGGTTTGTAAGAGTCGTACTCGGAAGCTTTATCACAGACTTTGCAGATCGTGTCGACAGCATCGACAGCTAACACTCCACAGAGACTAGTAATGTTGGATGTGGTGGGACCAAAGTATCCAGAGAAGCCTTCTGTAGAATAGCCAAAGAGGGAGAAGACATCAGCAACAGGAGCGTCTTCACAGTAGTACGGAACTTGAGATAGACAGTAGAGCTGATTGAAATTCGATCCGACAGTTTCTTCCGACTCGACGGCAGGATAAGAAGAGCTTGCCCAGTCCTTTGCTTTCCCATCCGTCTTGGCGCCACCGACGGCGACGACAATGAAAAAGACTGCAGTAATAACGAGCGCGATCATGTACGCTAGCAACATGATCCGGTTCTGAAGCAGCGCACCGAAAAAGCCTAGGATCGATAGTAGAATGACGACAACACCGACGATGAGGAGAAACACAAAAGCGGTGGTGCCAATCCACTCGTAGTCTCCGTCAAAGGCATCGAGCCATCCACTGGTCTTGACGCGGTTGCTAAAGTAAACTAGGATGGCGCCGCAAATCACAAAAGCGACGTTGAGCAGCAAAAGGATGATTTTCCCGATATTGATGAGGACAGAGCCGACATCGGTCTGGTCTTTCGACGGCCGAGACTCTTCTAGCATCGGAAAATGTTTTTCTGGGGAAAGAATGGTTTTACGATCGGTCTATCGGATGTCGTGCTGTTGCAATGGAAATGCTGAGTAGGCAAGTGGCGCAATCGAAGTAGTCTGGTCGACAGACACGAAGACTTGCTGATGCGAAGAATAGCTGAGTAGGCAAGCGGCGCAGACGAGGTACTCCTGTTGACAGCGACGAAGTCTTCGTGGCAAGAAATACTCAAACTGACTTCCAACCTGAACTTGATGGGTGCTTGATGGGTGCCTTCAAATTATTATGTCATGCATGCCCCTTCTGTTGTAAAGTGACGTTGACGGTACTCCCCTGACTGCGTTTTTGTATTGACCAAGGACGCTGGGTGCCGAGGACTCTTGAGACACAATGCCTATTCCGACCGTACGTCGCCTTTGCATCCAAGCACCAGCGCTGCATGCCGATGACTAATAGCTGCAAATTGTACTTAGAGTATCCTGGCAGCCGACTGGCGACTCCAGCAGGAGCTCGATGCTCTCCGCCGTGTGGATGATGTGCATAGGCGGCTGGATGACAAATTGCAGACCATGACGCGAGATCTTCGCGGCCATCGACTGTATCCGCAGCAAGTACATTGTTGCATGCAATGATTGATAAATGCAGACTTATAAAGAGTGGTGTTGTGTAGGGAGAACCTAAGCGGTTGCGAGTAAAAGTGCTGTATTCCTACACCATGCCTGTGGAGGACGAAGAGGACAAACCGGGAAAGCCTGGGAAATGGACGCTACGAGTGGAAGCCGTTGATGCATCTGTCGGAAAATCCTCCGTCGTGAACTTTGCCAACTGCTTTCGCAAGTGCGTGTTCGAGCTGGACCCACGCGTGTACTCGGACTCAAACATTGAGGTAGATCGTTCTGTTTTTTAACTAGTGGCTCCAATTCATGCTCTGCTCTGATCTAGTGGACAAGCTTCAAGAAGCCCGGCCAGACGGTAGATGGTATTGAGGTAAGTCGCATGGGGCAGACGCCGAACACTGTTCGAGTGCAGCTATTCCCTGTGAGCTCGACGGAAAAGTTTTCTCTGTCGGACGAGCTGAAGAAGATTCTGTCGCCCAACCTCGGCGATGCCGAAACGCATTCCAAGCGAGCGATCGTCTTTGCCATTTGGGAATACATTAAGCACCACAACTTGATCAAAGATGACGACTGCCGCGTGGTCGTATGCGATCATGCTCTGGGGAGTCTCCTCCACTGCATTTCCATTCCATTCTCTTCCATCGTCGCAGCACTCACTCCACACTTGACGCCTGTGCGTAGCGTCAGCATGGAGTTTGCCTTGCCTCTTGATAAAGCGTGTGAGCAGGAGGTGCTGGAAGAGAGGATCGTTGACGTTGAGTTTGGAGGTGCGTCGTCGAGTAGCTCGATCGGCACTGGCGGTGTGGACGCGCTTTCCAAGACCAGGAGCGCTGCTTTGGCGGAAGTGGACGACTTGGAAACGGATATGGAGAAAGAGATGGATCTGTTGAAGAGACAGGAAGAGGAGCTTGTGGGTCGCCTTGGGGAAGTGCAGCAGAAGATGGAGTGGATGGATGAAATGAGCAGCGATCCGTGCGGATTCCTACGGGACGTAGAAAAGTCTCAGCAGGCTGACCAGCAGATATTGACTGCCGAAGTGGAAGCGGACGAGTTTTCCATTCCACATCCGCAGCAGTTCTCTCAACCGTGGGTTCGAGACGTCGTGACTGATTTGCTCGCCAATTCCGGCAGATAAGCCACTGCTCTGCTAGAGTACAAATCTAACACTTATACTTGCATTTTGAATGCTTTATGCCAAAATCCTATGCGTTATAGTTGGGTTCATGTGAGGAGACGTCGTGACAGGAGATCGTAGAGTCTCTCTAGGTCGCACTTAACGACCAGGAAAGATATATTTAAAAAAGATATTTTTAGTTTTACTACGAGTGAATGATAGCACCTGAGGGTGTAGTATTCTTCATCTCACCCTCCAGAGGTAAAGTCCAACCTTCAAGAGGACATTCCATCGGGCATGTCAACAGCTAGAAGTCGATATGACCCTACAGACTACGCGCGGAGGCAGCAGGAGAAGAGAGAGAAGGCTCAATATATACGGTCACAACGGCAGCAAGGGGCCGTATCTGAAGAGCATACGTTCATTCCCAAGTAACGTTTCCTTCTATATGCTACTTGCTCGAAGCAGCAAAGCTCCCTCTTGCTAATTTTGATGTGAAGGGTAAATCCTCGGAACCGGCCTGTGCCTGACGCTGGAGGTGATGGATACGACGATCCGACTCGGCGTCGATTCAACAAACCTACCAACCCGCGTGATGGTATGCATGCTCCTGGTGGAAATCGACCGCCTTTGCATCAGCAATCTCACTACGGCAACAACAACCAGGGCGGAGACAGCTTCGATGATTCAGACTCACTGGATCAGCTGTCTGGACGGTATCCGAAGCGTCAACCGCGTCAGAATCCCGAGCAAGAGCTGTCAGCTCCAGCCGAGCTACAATCAGGTATGCCTCTTGACTATATCTCAAGATGAGGTGGAGATATTTCCATCTTATATTCAAATGATCAAACTCAGACCATGATTCGTTGTTTCGGGAAGTAAAACGCGCTACTGGTATGGAGATCCATGACGAGACACCAGTCGGACCGAAGGGCAACTCCTCCAACGGTGGAGCTCAAAAAGCACATTCTGGACCGTGCCTTCGTAACTCTAGTTGCCAATGCCCAAAGTGCAGTGGGGTAGCGATGAATGATGCCAACTCTACCATGACACCCAGTCCTGCGGTACGCCCACCACGACGTCGCGATGTGGAACAGAATCGCAGTCGACGCTATCCATCTCCTCAGCAAGTAGACCCGTATGCGAGTTCGAACGCGGGTGAGATGGAGAACTCTTTGTCACTTTTAAAGGCAAAGATGGCGAGACGGAAAGCTCGAAGTGCCCCGACAAATGACGGGTTACTCATGACGGAGCCCGCTGTTCGTCAGCCTGTTGTTCAGAGCGCTAGAGAACCAGTCGCACGAGATAGACAAGCTGCTACTACGAATGGTCGAATGAAAAAACCAGCTCCTGAGCCACCACAGTCGAAGCGTACTCCAGCTTCCCGTGTTCGAAAGGAGGCGCCTATTGAACCGCCTTTGGAGCAACAGTCTGAGGAAGATAGAGAGACTATACCTCAGCCACCGCCTCTGACGCGTGGAGCTATCCATGTGGTATGCCTGTATGCATTAAAGTTGTTATTGGTTTTGAAATAGTAACTTGGCATGTGATCTAGGACGAGTACGCTGAAGAGGAAGAAGAGAAGGGTCAGTGCGCGAACTGCAATAGAACGTTCAATCTGAGTGTTCTGGAAAAGCATGGACGAGTATGCAAGAAGGTGTTCTCAGGAACTCGGAAAGTGTTCAATATGACCGCGAAACGATTGGAAGGAACGGAAGCGGAACAGATCGCAAAGAAGAGCAAGGCCTCTAGCAATAAACCCAAGGGATTTGGTGCAGACAGTCAGATCATCAAGCCGAAGGGAGCAAGCTGGAAGCAGAAGAGTGACATGTTCCGGAATGCTATGAAAGCGAACAAGGACGTGTCGCAGGCAATCAAGGAAGGCAAGGAACTTCCTCCGCCGATTCCGTCGGCACCAGATCCAAGTCTAATTCAATGCGAGTATTGTACTCGGCGCTTTAACGAGAAAGCAGCTGAACGGCACATTCCATTCTGCCGAGAGAAGTCACAGCGAGATAATGTTGCAAGAGGCCCGCCGCGTAAGGGTCCAGTGAGGGCAACCGGGAGGAAGAGGTAGATAGAAATTGTCTAAGCATGATGCAGAAAGAAAGTTAAGAAGGCGATTTAAAGCATAATTTGAAATAAAAATTTATCAAAGGCATCTAGAAACTTAGCTAAGCACGAATACGGAATCGCCCTTGTGTATGATAGTATCATGCGCTGGGCATGTATAGACGAAAGGAAGCTCATTCTCGAGGTCTGGGTGTACGTTGCGCATCAATCCGAGCACTAGTTTATGGTTTTGCAAGTAGTAAAGGAAAAGTGATAGGTAAATATCACCATAAAACTCATCATCAATTTCAACTCTGGACAAAGATCCTGCCGCTCCAGCCACACCCAAATCTGGGCCCGTACTACCGGTTAGTGCCTCGATCACGTCGACAATATAAGGGTTGAAAAATAATTGGCAGGTCATTTGATCCATAACGCTACACATAAAGGCCTGCCCTTCCGCAAAGGCAGGCGATAAATACGGATTAGCTTCAGGGTCTACTCCATTGCTTACTGGCCAACAATACTTGATGCTAGATACATCATGAAGGACAGCAATTTGGTGGCTTCGATTCGTGGCAGGATCACGTGTTGGACGCTGTGACAGATCTCTCTGTGCTTCTGACGTGAAACGACTTCGTCTAGCCGTCGACGCTTGTGTATTGTCATCATCACGTTCAAGGGCATTTGAAATCGCTCTCGAGATCCTCGCCAAAAAAATGTGACCTGAAGCTTTTTTATCCTCTGTAGAACTTTCATCATGACGATATCGATTTGCGGTATTGTTAAAGCCAACACTTCCACTTGGAGGCTGCTTTCTTGGCGACGCCATTGAATGCGAACGTTGGATAAGCGACGAGGAGCCACAACGACTTTTAAACGGTTCATAAAGCTCATGCGACTTAAGAGACCACAACGCATTGATCGTATGGATATCCCTGTTAGATTCCCATACGACGGAACCTGGGTCTTGGCACTCTCGCTTCGGATGTGTGGTAGTGTCTGGGTTACCATTGCAGCTTAGACGTTCAGGCAAGAGCAGCACAGCACGCGCTTTGGAAGCCGCAACACGTTTGAATGTATCCAAGTGTGCTGCATCACCTTTTACAATCGCCAAATGAGCGAGATAGTCAGAAATGGCTATACCTTCATCTTTCATTTCATTCGCTGTATTCTCCACATCAGTTAGGGACCGGGTAAGTAAGACAAATTGTGCGTCTTCCTGAGTAGTCGTCTGCGCTTGGGTAGTGAGATTCGGAGTAGTAGAGTTGTTTGAAGGGCTTGCGGTTTTATTTTGCACTAGAAGCTGTCGAATTTCAGCACATAGACTTACTGATGCTTTTAGATCGCTAGAAGCTATTACGAAATGACCACTGAGATCACGGGTCTCGGCTCGTATACATTCTCGGACAGATACTTCTTGTACGACATTATTAGGATCTTGGACATGCTCTGATTCAGCTTGATTACTTTCGTCTACCTCCACGTCAGTTGATCCTTTGCTTGCAACTTTTGACGGTGAAGGATCATTTTCTGGGCTACTCGACGACCCGAATATATCGCTCAGTGTTGGATACAAAGAGGAAACTGATGAACGACTAAATGGCGTTTGGCGACGTATTAAGCTGTCTGTAGAAACTCTGATGTTTGCCGTCATAGCATTAAGCCTTTCAAAATCAAGTGCACAGCCATCAGTATGATACGAGCTCATAAGCTTCACGATAGTAGTAGAGTCAGGTGCGATAACTATCGCTTTGTCCCTGGTGGAAATATACATTTGTGGGTAAAAGACATTTTGATAATTGTGCTAGGACGTACCCGCGATGGAGCCTAACGCCAAAAGGGGCGAGTCGGATGCCCACCTGCTTTCCGCCCTTCTTCTCTTCTGTATCACGCGCTGCGCACTCGTCTCTGTAATCATTGCAAAGACCGATGAATAAAACGCTATAATGCTGGTAAAAGTACTTTGCAGCATCTTCAAATGGTTCATCCTCAAACCTTTCATCAAGCACAACAGGGAAGATTTGGTTGGTCAAGCCATGAACATACTACAGCGTTTTCAGTATCCAGCGCATAAAGATATTTACAGATCGTCGATATTGAGACTCACCTCTTCCACCCAAGCATCAGTTTGTCCTATCTCCTCTTTGTATGGCGATCGAGAGCTGGAGCGAAGCAAGTTGGCAAGTAAAGTCCCGCTTCCTGGGCATGTTGCGGCTTTTGCTAGAATTTGTGTCTGGAGATTTGATCGGTCAAGCACATATGCGTTGATCATTCCCAGTAAACCAAGTTGATGCTGCTGATGCGCTTGAAAGTCCAAGTAAAGTTCAGGCTGGTCATCACCGGTGCGAAAAGCGTTACGGACAGCTAGTGCATCGAGTAGAAGCTTGTCCATGGCGTGTGTATTCGTGTTCTCTTGGTCAGATAGTAGGAAGACCGCCACGCTTTCAGAAAGCTGGCACCTTTGCTGGTCACCAAATGAGCTTAGCGAGCCTTTGAGGTAGCATGTGCGACGACGAAAGCGTTCACGATCAAGTAGCTTTACGACACTGGGGTCGGGAGGATTGATTCCGACAAAGACGACATCCAGGTGGATTGATCCTCTGGTTTCGTGGTAAAACTCCGTTAGAAAGTCTTCAACACTTTTAAAAGTAAGCATGGGTCCAGCGACGATGACGTGGCCATTAAAGTTGGATATGCGACTATAGGATTCATCCCAAGAGTGTGTATGTTTGGCAAGATCGTTCAGCTTGCTGACTTGTTGAGGCACGAATGTAAAGATGCCAACGATCAAGAGTATGACAAATATCTTGCCGTAAAGAGTGTTTGGGCTCATGTCGCCATAGCCTATAGAAAAGGCTCCGTAAAACACTGTTGCTAGATGCGTTTGGGTACATAAGCGCTTACCAACGGTGGAGATCGAGACCAGGATAAAGTATAAAGAGTCGTGAAATTCAAACTGAGAACCATGGCCATCTTCAAGTTGATAGTATATTCCCGCCGCACATAAGACGGCAGCAATTGAAGATAGTAGAAAAGCAATCAGCTATGATAGCCACACAGGACATATAAAGCGTGACAATGTTGCTCAAGAAGACTCATATAAGAATATAGCTACCTCATATCGAAAAGGTCTGTCGCGTCGACCAAGCACTCGCTTCAGCCGCCGAACCCTTAACGCTCGGAAAACACGAAGCGCGCGTAGTAGTACCAGGACTTCTGAGGTTCCATTTGGTGCTGCAAACTACAAAGCAGACATGTATGAATGACACGCGAATACTTACGAATACCATACTGTGCGTACAACGATGAGCGGTGGAAATATTGTCACAACATCGACAACTCCGGAAATTGTGAGTAAGTAGCGCAACGGATTAATTGCGGCAATTAAATGCAGTATCTGGGCAATATAAAGCGTTAGCTTGTGTTCGTATGTAAAGCGTTGGATGGAAAACTGTACCAAGTCAAAGAGGAAGAAAAGAACTAGCACTAGCTCTGCTATTCTACACCCCGCCGAGTCTTCTAGCTCTGGCACGTATAGCTATGATGAAAGCAAGTGAGTGTATACTAGTCCAACAAAGTTTTCTCCATGCAATATGCAAGATGGATTCTGCGAAGTGTACCTCGGCAACGTAGACGAAAAACAGTCCTATACTGAAGAGAAAGTTGAGCATTTCCAGCAAAAGACCAGTATATCCACCAAGTAGCCTCCGGACTCGCTCTTGTAGCGTTGGCTGGTAAATTTCAGCTCCAGTGATACGCGTCGCCTTCATTGTATAAGTTCGTCTTGGTCAGAAATGGGCGCCAGCGAGAGGGCTATGTAGGTTATTAATAAATAAAAGAATACCTTGTTGAGAAGTCCATTCGGGTAAAACGTAGAGTCGAAACCTCTTTTACGTGACCCTGGAGTGACCAGTGCAGCATAATCAGTCATGCTTCCTAGTCGCTGGGCGTTTCACGCCACGCAGGACGAAAGTGAGCAAACAACTATTCAAGATCTAACTGGTCCTGTCTCATGATGGAATGGCTACTAAGCGAAAGGCAGATAAGACACAGAAGGGAAAATGGAATGCCAGGCAGAGAATTGCGGTAAAAAGGGAACTCTTGTGTGTCCGACATGCAAGAAGCTCGGAATCCCTCCATCTATGAGCTCATTCTGCTCTCAGGACTGCTTCAAAGGTGCCTGGTCTTCCCACAAGGCGCTCCATAAGATGTTTTCTCAGGCTGCCGAGCAGCAAAAGTCGAATGCCTTTGACGGCTACCCATTCACAGGACCGTTGCGACCAGGAAAAGTATCGCCCATGGTCACCGTGCCAGACCATATCCCAAAGCCAGACCACTGGAAAACAGGTATCCCGACGACAGAGCAAAAGGAAGGTGGGAAGCTCGTCCAATACAGTCCAGAGCAGATCGACGGTATCCGCAGGGTTTGTCGGCTGGGAAGAGAAGTACTGGATATTGCTGGAAAAGCAGTGGCCGTCGGTGTTACCGGCGACGAAGTTGACCGCGTGGTGCACGAAGCTTGCATGGAGAGAGGCTGCTATCCGTCTCCTCTGAACTATTACAATTTCCCCAAATCCGTTTGCGTCAGTGTGAATGAAGTCATTTGCCACGGAATCCCAGACGATCGTCCTTTTGAAGACGGAGACATTGTCAATCTGGACATTTCTGTCTACAAGGACGGCTTCCACGCCGATTTGAACGAAACGTTCCTCGTCGGCAACGTCGATGAAGAAGGTGTCAACCTCGTCCGCACGGCGTTTGAAAGTCTTCGTGCTGCCGTTGAAAAAGTGCGTCCAGGCACCATGTACCGAGAGCTCGGAAAGCACATTAGCAAGGTGGCCAACGCAGAGGACTATTCCGTCGTGAAGACGTACTGTGGCCATGGCGTCGGACCGCTCTTCCACTGCGCCCCGAACGTCCCTCACTATGCTAAGAACAAGGCCGTGGGTATCATGAAGCCTGGTCACATCTTCACCATAGAGCCGATGATCAACGTTGGTTCGTGGCGGGACCAGACGTGGCCGGACGACTGGACGTCTGTGACGGTGGATGGCAAGCGGAGTGCTCAGTTTGAACACACGATGCTCGTGACGGAAGACGGTGTGGAACTGCTGACGGCTAGGGAAGGACAGACAAAGATGGAGTGGAACATTGAGGATTTTCAGCGTTGATAGGTCTCTTAAGAACACATAAACATTTTTTGTGGAAGCAAACGACTTTATGACGTTGTGGGTTGACTGACTAGAGCGGTGTATCTAGCCAGTGATCGAGGGAGTAGAGCTTCGCTTGGCGGAGGCGGGTGAGGCATGACACGATGGACATATAGCAGAGGATAGAAGCTGGTTGGGAGCATTGCGAGCGTTAATGGGAAAGAGGTGGGATCCGTAGAGTGGTATGGTGGAAGGGCGTACCGATCTTGTAAGTTATTCTAAGAGTGACGAGCATTGGCGACGGAAAAAGTCTTGTTGGCTGCGCCTCCTATCATGCCAAAAAATAGTTTAGATGAGACTCATTTTAAATGCAGTCGATGCAATCTAAGACGTGCGTGGGTGAACATGAGTATGACGGTGGTGAGGCAGTAGACTGGTGGAAAGATAAAAGCGCTGCGAAATTGTTGGACAAGAATGCTAAATAAACCGCTTTGGAAGATGACAGTTCTCATCAAGAGTATGAACGTAGCCATCATCATGCCCATTTGAATGGTAAGCTGTAGACTGCACCGGATTCATTGATACGATCCTTTCGCCTCGGGTAAGATCATGTGACGTACTTTGGAAGGAAACTTTTCTTCGTGTCACTCATATCTTCACCTAGCTCAGCATACTCGTAGCATGAGTTGATGACGACGTCTGCCGCAACCAAGCTGCCAATCAAGGCAGAAGCTCGGGTCAGATACGAATCTTCATGCTCTGTTACCATGGTGACTCTTCAAGATCGAATCCGCGTCGTAGTTTTTGGCGCGCTTGGCTCTTACTGAAAGCAAGTGTAAGCTCATTTCGAAATTGTCTTGAACTGAGTAAGCCAGGTCACCGCAACAAATCGTGACGAGGCGGACTAGAGATGGGCATCAGTGGTCTCTTGCCAGCGCTCAAGAGCATCACGACCGCCAAGTCGCTGGAGCACTATAGAGGACAGACGCTTGCGGTGGATGGATATTGCTGGTACCTATCTATTATGCGCTGCCCTTCATCCGGTGCATGACAGTACTTTGACAATTTACTATCATTGCTCTGTTGTAGGCTGCATCGTGCTACATATAGTTGTCCACAGGAGCTGTGCATGGGTGAACCAACTGACAAGTATGTATAGCATCAAATAAGGATGATAAGAATGACAATAGTGACAGCAGCGTAGATACTTGTACTACTTTATGGATCAAGTGGAGATGATGCGCAAGGCTGGTGTCACTCCATACATTGTATTTGACGGCGGCCGGCTTCCGATGAAGAAGTCAACGGAAGAAGAGCGTCGAAAGTGAGCCGCTGTTGCTTGTTGATGCACATTGGCTTGCTCTAACAGTCGCATTGAATGGAATTAACATAGATCGAGAAAGCAAAATAAGGAAAAAGGAATGGCCTTGTTCGAGCGAGGGCAGTATGCAGAAGCTCGCAAGTATTTCGTCAGAGCAGTGGATGTGTCTCCACTGATGGCGCATCGTGTCATTCAGGTGCTTCGAGAGCGAGGCATACAGTACGTTGTCGCTCCGTACGAAGCCGACGCCCAGCTTGCGTTCTTGATACAAAACGGCATAGTGGATGCTGTCGTGACGGAAGATTCCGATTGCCTCGCATTTGGTTGCTCCACGGTGCTGTTTAAATTAGCGTCCGATGGTGTCGGTCAAGAGATTCGGACGGAGGATTTAAAGAAGAATACGGGACTGCGCTTCCACATGTTCACGTCTGATATGGTGATCGCAGTATTATTTGACTATGTACCATATATGAAGCTCACTTGCTTTCAACTCTAGTTCCTGGAAATGTGCATCTTCTCTGGCTGTGACTACCTAAAGAGTATCCCAGGCTTCGGTCTCAAGAGAGCATATACAGCCATCAAAGAACACAGGACTCTTCCTAAGGTACCTGGTTGTACATTTATGCCATGTATTGTGGTATTGAACACAGAATAGATCTTAAGAAAACTCAAGTTAGAGGGCAAAGCCAAACTGCCTCCGTCTTATGAAGCAGACTTCCGAAGAGCGCGTCTGACCTTTTGTCACCAACGTGTATACGACCCAAAGAAGCAGGTAATCTCTTATACCGTCAAGACCTGTCTGACCACGTCTCATTGCTGCCGAGTAGTGCCTAGTCCCGTTGGCACCGTTTCCCCAAGGCCTGGAGGACGAATATGATGACCTGGACTTCCTCGGAGCAGACTTGCCAGCAGACACGGCAAGAGGCATTGCAATGGGCGACATAGACCCCATCAGCCACGATCCTTTTCCTCCCTCTCCTCTTCCCCAGATAGGTTCTCGCCACCAGCCTCCAGCGCAAAACTTATCCTCCACTATGCAGACGACAGCAACACAGCGAACCACGATTTCTTCCACTGTACAGACGACGAAAACGAAGCAAACGACACCTTCCACTGTGCAGACGACAGGACCAAAACAGAAAGCGTCTTCTGCTCCTCCGCCAGAAAGAAAGTTTGCCACTCGCCTGCCGTCCGAGTTCATGCAGACGTACAAGAGCAGGATGGTTCAAGAGAAAACAGAGACCAAGAGTGTGAGCAAGTACTTTTCCGCGTCCCAAGAGAGCTCCGTGTCAGCGTTCGAGAGTCAGGAAGCCAAGGAAAAGGACGTGGCTACCGGAGTCTCCTTGTCTCCTGCCATGGCCAAAGAGAACGAGCCGTTAGCAACCGAAGGAAAGCGGGAGACGGCATTTGAACGAATGATGGCTCGATCGGCCATGCAGAGCAAGAAGAGAAAAGCGTCAAGTGTCCACACGGGCGTAGTGGAGAAGCGTTCGACTCGGACGTTGACCAAGTTTGCGTACAAGAAAAAGTTCGGGACACCAGAGAAGAAGAAGACTATTGGAGAGCTGGTGCAGGAGACGCCGGAGGAGCCGGAGAGCGAGAGTAAAATAGAAAAAGGGAAGGGCAAGAGTCTGTTTCAGACGCTCGAGCGCTTCCGGTACGAAGAGTAAGCCCATCAAAAAAGTGATCTGAATTCTTCCTTGCTTCGCAAGTTGCTAGTCGAATGGGTACTAGACCTAGGCGGCAGGAGAAGTTTCGGAAACCTTGCGCTTGCATATAGGGCAGCTGTTGTGGTTAAGCACCCACAGACGCACGCAGCCTAGCAAATAGAGTTAATACATACATGCAGACTTATTGCTAGATCAGAGCTGCACCTTCATGGAAGAGATGAGCACAGGGAAGCGTAAGGACGGTTTCATCTTTCTTGTAGTTCTCTTGGCACACGACGCAAAAGGTGTCGCTCTCGCCGGAGGAGCCGTACTTACGTGTGGGCAGTTCCGAAATTATGTCCGGTGCCTGTTGCCTCCATCTCTCGGCGCTGACATCCCCCATTTCTTCCTCCAACTGCATCATTTCATCGTAGTCCATGTCGCCCATACCCAGCACGCTTCTCAGTCGAGAAGAAAGCCCGGACGGCCTATTAGGCTGTGAAAATCTACTCGGAGTCCACGCGCTCGATTGGTGACTGTGCTCTTCAAGATACGACGTGGGTGTCCGTCTCGTCAACGAACGTAGGTAGTCCGTCAAGCTACTCGATGGGTCACTTCCGAGGCTGTGTGCATGTTGCCAGCTCTCCTAAAAGCAGACTTTAGTTTCCTTACACAATCAACGGAGCAGCTATGAAAAATACCTCAAATTCCTCCTGCTGAAGACGAATGGCAAGACTAATCGACGCGCTTTCGTCATCTCCAGAAGGCGTCCTGACCCTACTGATGCTTTCTACTGTGTCATCCTGCGTGGGTCTGTCGGAAGAAGCAGTCGTTGGGATCCTGTCGTGTGAAAACGAATTCCTAGCCCATACTTCAGAGAAGGAAGAAGTCGTCGTTGGAACCCTGTCGTGAGAGAACGAATTTCTAGCCCATACTTCAGAGAAGGAAGAAGTCGGCCGATCATGAGTTCGGTCAGATGTGTAGTATGAAAATCTAGTGCCACTTCGGTCGCGAGATCGCATTGGGAGATGTGGATAGGCAGAGCGAGGAGAGGATGAGGTGGAAGTGTTGGACCGGAAGCTCTCCTGCACCCGCTGGATACGATCGTCCAGTCTCTGCTCTTGATCCGCAAGCGCATGCCACGGCTCTTCTGCTTTCTCCTCCTGCTCCGCTTGCCACGCTGCGGTACGCCGTTCACTTCTCGCCCTCATATCGGCGTAAGATGAGCCTCGAGAAGCCCGACTGATGACACCACTGGTTTCCCGAGTAGAGGAACCGGTTGTAGTGAGACTATCTGTGTTCGTAGATCCTACGTCATCGTTCGTCGGACTCGTTAGGTCGATGATGTCCTCTTCCTACAAGTGAACAAAGTCTTGTCAGTACTTTTACTCTTCATGCATTCAAAGGTAGGCGTACGTTCGCGCTGGATGTTCGGCGACGTCGAATGGATGAAGCTTGAGCAGTGGAGACCCTCGGTCGACGGAGATTTATACGAGTGCGGGTCGTCCGGAGCGAGTCAACGGGACGAGGACCGCGAGGAGAGTTTATCGAACTAGGATCTGCCCTATTCGTTGGCGAAGCAGGTGTATATATGGCAGAAGTAGGCATCGTCTATAGTCGGTTGTTACGTCTTTAACTTTACATTGGCAGTAGCGTTGGGCAGGAAAACGTACGCTCGAAGCGGCAGCTCCTGATCGCCGCTGCTCTCGCTGGTAAAGCAGGTCGTAGTTCCGCTTCAGCCGTTCGTATTTTCTACGGAAGCTGTCTCGCTGGCGAGTCATCTCGTGGTACTGGCGGGTCATAACTCGCACCTGCTCGCGCAACTCGGCCTCGACTCCGTCGTCCATGCTGCCAGAACGAGAATGGGACAATTGGTCCGTTTAAAAGAATCAGATCGACTTTGTCTTGGTATGCGGGAAAGCGGAAAATTTACACGGAGTTAAAGTATGTATCATTTAAGTACGAATGCAAGTGGAAACCTATAGGACGCTTGGCAGTGGAAAGACGATTTTGTGCTGCTCGTCTACCCGGCGCGTAGTACTAGTAAGTGCGCAGAGGTATAAGTCTACCTCGCGATTTTATTTTGTGATTCTTACGTATTCAGGAATGAATTAATTATAAAAAAGTGTCTTCAGTATAGCCACGTACTCTTAACAAGTCTTGGACTTTGGCATGCTGTCTGTCTAACCGACGGCAAGAATTTAGACATGCTATTTTACGAATTGCTATAATCCTTGTCTACATGCCTCTGTACAGTACAACCCAATGCAATTTGAATACAGGATCTTAGCCAGTTTGTTCACCGGAACCCATACCTTTGCAACCTCCATGTCATGCCAAAGTTTATATTGCATGCATATTGGTTTATTTTGTAGTCTACTAGTCTCTGTTCGATGCGTCTTGCATATGACAAGTCCCCTTTCCTTGAAGTGCAGATTTCCACTACGAATTCAAAATCTTGTCCAGTGGTAACCTGGGCGCTGCTCATGTTCGAAATCTATCCAACAACCTTTTCGAACCACGAACAAATAATCTTGTGCCAAATATCATGGATTCGCTTTGGGTGCTAGTCGATGGAAGGAAGGGGGAGGACGAATTGGAGCGACTACAGCGACTAGCCGCACTAACGGGAATATGGACGCTTTTGTGGACCGTGTGCCTGAATGTCGTTCCGAGAGGTCACACAGGGAAGAATCATGTTATTAGCCTCAATGCAGCACATGGTACGGCCGTCGTCTTCCTCGCTTCGTACACCTTGTTCTACGACATGGACACTGCGGCCTCGACTGCAGCATCCCTGGGATTCTTCATTGTAGATATGGGTGCAATGCTTCGTGCTGATGGCATTGGCAATCTCCATCGACTCAACGGCACGAGGCTCATGGACTATGCCCATCACGTGCTAGGAATTGTGTGGGGCAGCGTCTTCTTCTGGCAGGAGAGCAGTGTCTGTGACCCTACACTTGGCAATCCATACGTGTGGATCCAGACGAATGAAGTGAGCACGCCGTTTTACAACTGGTTCCGTCTCACTCAGAGTACCACTGCCGGCATGCTCTTCGTGCTCTCGTTCTTTGCCTCCAGGATCGTCTTCAACACTGCAATCTTCATCCCGAGGCTGCTGAAGGAGTGTGACACGAGATATCTGTGGCCTTGCATTCCCTTCTTCATCCTACAGTACGTCTGGTTCGGTCTCATCGTCAAGAAGCTCCGTCGCACCGTTGGTGGTAAGAAGAAAGATTAAATCGAGTTCAGAGACAGGCATGTTGATAGTCAAATATCTCAATCAAGTCACCTTCCCAACCAAGTTCCAACTTTTCTTCGTTCGGTTCATAAAACAGTTCAGAGCCGGCATGGACGAATGATTACCGGACGACCGCACCGGACGTGTCTTCCATCCCAGGCGGACTCTACCGCATATCTTGTACACGACATCTGCGCGAACGAAACATGGTTCGTCTCATGTCTCGATGTCACGGCATTCTCGCTTCTGCGCCAGCATACGTCTTGCAGTTTTCTGCCTGTGCAACCACTCGAGCCCTATAGCTTGTAATAAACTTCGAATGCCCATATCGAGTCGGTACGATGTAATTTTCTTGTCATTTTTCTATTTCTCATCTACCATGCACAGCCTCGTCGAGTGGGAGCGGTCACGCTCGACCTTGGCGCCGGCATTGTCCTGTACGCCAGACGTCATGACAGGACTGAAGACCCTTGCTAGCCACGCAGGACAGCAGTCGCCATTGCCTCGGCTGAGCCCACTTCCCTCTGGTGCCTCTTCAGCTCCAGCGGGCCCACAGCCTCTGCCACATCGCCAACCGCCTCGTGTGATCTCTTCGTCCCTCGCGCCGATCTTTACTTCGCCAGTGGATGAAGGAGCAGGCCGCAGAAGAGATCTTGATTTCCCACAGACACCAGATATGATGCTTCCCGCCAGGAGAAATAAGCGCAGGGCAGACGAGATCGAACTGCATGCCTATCGACCTCCACCGTCCGGTATCTTTTCTAGTCTATTTTGCATGCATTCAAGCCACTAACGACTTGCTGCAGTGAGAGTAGCTCAGTCAGTACAGCCTTCATCACAGCCTTCTGCACCGACGTCATCGACAGGCCAAGCCGCCAGGTACTTGCCGCATCTCTTTGGTAGAGACGCTAGAACTTACACAGGTGAAGCAGTAGTAGGTCGCCGAGTAAACCAGCCACAAGCTCAGACCATCGTCGACCTCCAGTCTCCACGGCAATTGCGTGGAGACAAGAAATATCGTCCAGTGACCGGAGTGTAACAAGAGAGCGAGTGCTGCGATCTCTCGAACGACATGGACAGGGCGACTTTGAGGCCTTGCTGAATGTTGTGGCGGCGCTGGAGGAAGAGATACTGCACGTCCAGACGACTTCCAAGCAGCACTACATTTCCCAGGCAACTGCGTTGAGTGAACAGATTGAGCGTGCTGCGTTGGACTGTTAGTCGGAGCTGCGACGATGTGCTGCGGGTGTATTTCTCCTTGACCGCTTTTTTAATCTACGAAATGAATGAAATGATGTGAACGGACGCACGTGAAACGGTTCTCTCCAGACCTCAACTGGGCGCGTTTGCATCTTTTGCTCTAGGTACACACGGCACGATGGCTGCCATGAGAGCAGAGGAGCTGAGGGACATGGGTGCAGCACTAGCGAAGGCGAGACAGCTATGGGGACAGTCCAGGTATGAAGAGGGCCTGAAGCTCTTCCAGCCAGCTCTCCACCAGTACAAGAACTTTGTCAAGAACATTCGCACCACATCCGAACGTCAGCCATGGCTCCAGGTAGACCCTTCTCTTCTGGGCACTTTGATTGGGATGAATAAGTACGATGGCGATGTGGTATTCTAGATGCAGATTGATCTGGAGAACGAAGTGAGTGGGGTGCTCGACTACACAGAGCTGCTGCAAGAGCTTAAGTATCTTTCATCAAACCAAGCTCCTCCAGAGGATCCAGGAGTCCATGTCTTTGCCAAGCCCAAAGCACACGTTCAGTTCTCAGTTTCCAAAGATTTGTCCAAGACTTTGACAGGAATATGCCGTAGGTTGTCGACAACCAAGCACATGATCCGGACGTATGGGACCCACCGTCACCGACGCCAGAGTCCCGTCGCCATAGTCCACAGAGACCGTCCGCTCCGTCATGGGCGAATGAAACCAGCCATCCTCAACGTGTAAGACCGACGGTCCGAGCTGGGAACAACCGATCATCGGGTAGCACTCCAAAGCGTGAAGAGCCACGACATCGCTCGCGCCAGTCGACCAAACCGCCTGTACCATCCCGTCGACCGACGCACGACTCGAAGGATGGCGGACTGGGGGCTGCCCGACGTGACAACGAGAGATCTCGGGCGCCTGGAGGTAGATCACCATTGAAAACGGCGTCTGGTTCCGGCGACGAGAAAGCCAAATACTCTGACATTGCAAGAGACGAAGGCTGGGCCGACCTGGAGCTCATTGAGGCGATTGAGCGCGACATTGTCGACACGGGTCCCAAGACCACATTCGATGATATCGCTGGACTGGAGCATACAAAGGCACTGCTGCAGGAGGCAGTCATGCTTCCCCAGATAGCGCCACACCTGTTCAAGGTCCACCTTTTTCTTTCTCCACATTGTTCGTAAGAGATATTTATCAATGACTCTAGGATGGACGACTGAAGCCTTGCAGTGGTGTGCTCATGTTCGGACCACCTGGGACAGGCAAGACGCTCCTAGCCAAGGCCGTCGCGAACGTCTGTAACTCGACCTTTTTCAACATATCTGCCTCGACGCTTGCTTCCAAGTACCGCGGAGAATCGGAGAAGATGGTGCGTATGCTCTTCGAGATGGCTCGTTTCCACGCACCATCTATATTGTTCATGGACGAAATCGACGCTATCGCCGGGGCGAGAGGTGGCGCGCAGGAGCACGAGTCCAGTAGGCGAGTGAAAACGGAATTGCTCGTGCAGATGAACGGAATGGCTTCGGGCGATCCAGGTGACCCGAAGAACAGAGTCATGATGCTGGCAGCAACCAACCTGCCGTGGGAGTTGGATGAGGCGATGCGACGTCGACTAACGAAGCGCGTTTGTATGTTATGACAGTCTTTTGGTTAAATTGGACGTTAGTGCGTCTGACCATGAGCCAATGTAGACATTCCATTGCCGGAACCAAGCAGCAGGAAGCATCTTTTCCATCTCAATCTTGGCAAAGTGGAGGTGGCTCCTGATGTCGACTTTGATAAACTCGTGGCCGAGACAGAAGTACGTTGGTTTTATCTTCCTTTGGTCAAACGACTGGAGTTGTATTGATCGCACACGTAGGGGTACAGTGGGGACGACATATGTGGATTGTGTGATACGGCCAAGATGATGCCAGTCAAGAGGCTCTACACGCCGGAGCTCATGCAAGAGCTGCATCGGAAGAAGCAGGAAGGCGTTTCAGAAGAAGAGCTCAAGTCTCAAGAGAAGACGGCCCTCGAAGTTACATGGGTAAAAGCTGGCTATGTCGTTACGTATTCTCCGCAGATTAATGATGTACTGCATTGTAGGCGGACTTTCAAACTGCCCTAGCGAACGTGTCCAAGTCGGTCGGTCAAGAACAGCTCCAACGGTTTGTGAAATGGGAAGAAGAGTTTGGATCGAGATAAACGACAGTCGAAATATGAAGCAAAGGTGACAACTCCCATTGTGTTTCTTCTTCCCTACGACTTTGTTATTCACTCTCAGACACGAGACAGTTTCAAAGCTTGCGTGTCAGAAGGCCTTGGAAAAAGTCCAGGCTGTTGCCGTCGGGATACAGCTCCAGTTGCTTGCCGTCAGCATCTGCTAGGAGGCACCCCGATGCCGTCAGCCCCTTGATGACAGCAGAGACCGTGTCAGCACTCTCGGAAGACTGGACCTGGACAACTTGGTCTGAGTGCAGCCAGCTTTCAACGTACTCCTTCATGAAGGGTTCGAAGCCGCTCTTTTGGAAGGTTTCCTGCATCGGCTCGTAAGCATTGCAGAACGCTGCGAGGAACTCTTCCCTGTGAGAAATCAATGTCAGTGGTCAAAATATAGAATACAAGTATGGAGAGTAAGTACTTGGTGGCAGTGCAAGGATTCTCGTTCGTGCCGAGCACCTTTTGGATGCACGTGGTCGGTTCGTCGTTCGAAATGTTGAGGCCGACGCCTATCTAGTTCGTCAGCCAATAGAGCCTTTCATGCAACATGAGTGTATGTACCTGTCGTCACGCGGAACTCGCCGTTCGAATACTCGGACTGGCACAAGATACCACCGATCTTGGCGTTGTTGGCGTAAATGTCGTTGGGCCATTTGATGCGCACAGGGTTCTCGGCCACGTCGGTCTTGGCAACGTCTTTGACTGCTCGAACGATAGCGAGAGACACCAAGTACTGGACGAACGGGAGTGCTGCTCCGTCGGTGAAACGGCTGGTAAAGGAGAACGTGAGGCAGCCCTCGGGAGACGTCCACGTATTCGATCCACGCCCTTTGCCACTGACCTGGTGCTGCGTGTAGCACAAGACGTCCGCAGGCGGGTGTGGTTTCAGCTCATCATGCAGCAAGATCTGCGTAGATGGAAGAGCAGAGCTGTGCAAGATCAAGTTCCCGAGCTTGGTCGTTTTCAAGGACGAAAAAAGACGCTGGGCCGCATCCTCGCCTTCCACCTTGTCTGAGGAAGCGTTGAGTGTCTGGATGGAGTACTTTGGTGCAGCAGAGTCCAGCCACGGCTGGAAGAGAGCCAAGTGCTGCTCCGACTTGGCAAACCAACGCAATTCCCCTGCCATGCTGCAAGAGTCGATGAAAAGCTGTCAGATAAAGTGGTCGAAGGTGGGTATTTATATGTAATTCAGTGGGACTTCAAGTGCTCTAGTATGGTGGACCAGACGACAATCGGAACAACAAGTGACGAATTTCGATGGTGGCTGCTCCAAGCGAGAACCTGCGTCTGTTGCAGCTTAGTGCAGCCTTCGGACTCGGCGCTGCTGCTGCAGTGGCGTTGCAAAAGTACTATGCTACCTATGTAGCCAAAGAGAAAGCTGGAGGTGTGGCGAAAAGCGGAACGGAGGCCATGGAAGAGGAGCTTCTGCAAGAGCAGTTGTCTCGCATCCGGAGCTTCTTTGGAGAAAATGGATTTGCCAAGGTTGAAAACTCCTTCGTGGTGGTTGTCGGTATGGGCGGCGTTGGTTCCCATGCAGCACACATGCTGGCTCGCTCCGGTGTGCGCAAACTGCGGCTGATTGATTTTGACAATGTAACCCTGTCGTCGCTCAACCGCCATGCGCTTGGCACTCGTGCAGATGTGGGCTTGCCAAAGACTACAGTCATGAAGAAGAAGCTGCAGGAAATTGTTCCACACTGTGAAATTGAGGATTGCGCCGTCATGTTCACGGAGGATGCTGCCGATGTGCTTCTTGAAGGTATGTTGGCATAAATGGAGCCTTTCATGCTCAATGTTAAGATGTTTGGCAACGATAGGAAACCCAGACTATGTGCTGGACTGCATCGATGACGTGACGACCAAGACGGCGCTTTTGGCAGCCGTGTCGGCCAAAGGACTGCCTGCTATCACAGCGACTGGCGCTGGGGCCAAAGCCGATCCGACCAAGCTGCAAATCGGAACGCTCAATGACGCCGTCCGTATGTTATATATGAATTACGCATTCATTTCCATCGTACTGACAAACGGAATACTAGGAGATCCGCTGGCGACCAAGATGCGCTACTTTTTGAAGAAGCGTGAGCTGGATTTTTCCAAACTGTCGTGTGTATTCTCCAGCGAACGTTCCACGCGCAAGTTGCTCCCACTAAACTCGGAGCAGACGCATGATCCGCATGAGTTTGGCACCGTAGACCACTTCCGTGTTCGAGTCATCCCGGTACTAGGCACGACGCCGGCTCTCTTTGGTAATGCCATGGCTGCCTTTGTCCTGTGCGAGCTGGCTGGTCAGCCGATGACGCCAGATCCGGTGGGAAGACTGTCGAGAGACCAGCGCAACAAGTTATATCAGAGTCTCCAGCAGCGAGAGCTCAAGTTGGGACAGGAGAAGAGCCTCCCGCTGGATCGAGATGACCTGGAGTTTGTTTTCCAGCATGTCTGGAGGGGCAAGAGCGCCGTAAGCTTTGCTCGACAGGAAGGTCGGGAGCGTCTGCTGATGTGTCGATGGAGGAACGATCGGCCGCTGAGGCCCGACAACGTCGTATACATCACGTCGAGAGAGCTAGAGAGGCTGGAGGAGCTCGGCCATGAAGAGGCGTTCGGAAGGCAAGTGGTGGACAGGATCGACGCTCGGCTCAAGGAGTTTGAGGGGTGGGAATAGCCTAGGAGCCCGATTGATGAGAGTAGCCAAGTTTAAGTCTTAACGACATGTCTTCGTTTGAAATCCGTTTTATTGTAGGGTCTAGTCGAACCGCATGAAGAAGGCCGAGGACGGGTCGACGTACTTGAGGTCCAGGGCATAGCTCGATCCCATCGTCGTACTCAGGTGGGCAGCCTAGTAGCTTTGTTAGACATTCGTTTCTATACCATACGTGTGCACTACTGTACTTTGATGTATTTGCCCTTGGCACCCTCCGGCTTGGCGTCAATGAGAGCCACCATGAAGGCTCGGACGTTGTCCAGTAGTTGCTCTTGCGAGAAGCCGACTTTGCCGACTCCGGCGTGGATGATGCCGTTTTTCTCGGCACGGAACTCGACCTGACCGCCCTTGGCGGCAGCGATCGCCTCGCCAACGTCCTGGGTGACGGTGCCGAGCTTTGGGTTGGGCATGAGGCCACGAGGTCCGAGCACCTACAGCAGAAAGTGGTAAATATATGTCTGGAATATACGATCGATATATCCGAGATCATACTCGAGCGACTCGGCCAACGAGAGGCATGACGTCAGGGGTGGCGATGCATCGCTCAAAGTTGAGTTCACCCTTCTGAATCATCTCCACCAGGTCTTCTGCACCTACGACTGAAGCTCCAGCGGCCTTGGCCTCCTCTATACAATCGTCAGAACACTAGTTCGTCCAGCATAGTGTCTAGATGAAGTACCTGCTTTGGGGCCACGAGCAAAAACTGCGACACGAACAGTTTTGCCAGTGCCGTTGGGAAGCGAGACAACGCCACGCACGCTCTGGTTGGGCTTGCGAGGGTCCACGCCTAGCTGCACTGCCAAGTCGACCGTCTATTGTCGATACGATTTCTACCACTCAGCACAAGGATTGGAAGGCTAGTCTTGACTTGTGCATACCTCATCGAACTTGCGTTTAGACTGCTCCTGGGCGTTTGCAACTGCCGTCTGAACGTCTAGAAGAGGCTACATGAATAAATACGATTGAGAATTAGCATAAAGTCACAAGTGAGGATCGTATCAAGTGCAGTACCTTGGGTGCGTTGGATTGGCGAGGTTTGATGCCCAACGCCGTTGGTGACCGCTCTGGCACAGCCTCTTGGGTTGCCGGGGCAGAAAAGGAGCGGATAAAGTTTCCGGCGCGCTGCGGCACAGCCGCCGCGGTCCTCCGAGCGCAACGTACGAGCATGATGTGAGCTTATTGTGCGAAAGAGCTGGCCAGTGAGTTTGTCCTGATTTATATGTACCACTTGGGTCGATTGTGACTGGAACACGACGGTAGTATTATGGACAGCTATATCCTCGAGATGACCCAGAATTTGGATTTTGGACATTGGCAGCATGGCAGGTCGAGGTCGAGGACAAGGAGGCAGGGGGTTTCAAATGTCGAGTGGAGACTGGGTGTGTCCCAATCCAGGGTATGCACTACCTGGTAATATGAATGCAGTGCTTGGGCTCTTACGTGCATGGCTTTGCCTACGACTGTGGATAGATGTGCCAACGTGAACTTTGCTCGGCGGACGCAGTGCAACCGGTGCCAAACTCCTCAACCGGAGGGATCTGCTCCGTCTCCAGGAAGTGCCACGAAGAAGGACGGTGACTTTCGAGGTCCATCTGGGCTCTTTCAAGCTGGCGACTGGACATGCAACATGTAAGCTGATAACATTTTTGTCACTTCAATCGCTCAGCACTCGGATTAATCTTTTGTCCTGTGCACTAGGTGTGGAAATGTGAATTGGGAGCGCCGGCAAGAGTGCAACATTTGCAAAAGTCCCAAGTCAGGAATGGCAAATACTGTATGAACCTTTTGATTAAGGCAGCTGCGCATGTACATGTATACTTACGCGTGTGCATGACGGTAGGACGAGAGACGAGAGGGAGCTGGTGGAGGCTTTGACGAGAGACAAGAGAGGTAAGCGTTTCGTGACTAGGGTGTATGTAGAAAGTAACGAATGGATGTATCAGAGTGACTTCTGGGAAGAATGAGATTGGAGAAGACGGGTACGACGAGTTCGGCCTGAGGAAGAAGGTGGGCGTATTTTGTCATCCTCTTCATCGACACGAGTTAACAGGAATGTATGACGTAATCAGAAAGTGAAGGCATCTCGAGCCGAAAAGGAGGCAGCGGCGTTGGCTAGGCTCCAGCAAAACTACGGAGCCATCTACCCTACGTCCGACTCTCGATCGGCAGAAGCTGGATCAGGTTCTGAAGAACCGAAAGAAATCTCGGCACGAAAGGACCGAAGTGTTTCTCCAGCTGCAAGAAAGACAAAGGAGGATAACAGGACGTCTCGACGTAGTCGAAGTCGCGACCGCAATGACCGAGATAGACGACGTCGAGACGATCGTCGAAGCGGCAGACGACGCAGCCGCAGCTCCAGTCGAGACCGGTCCCGCCGCTCTCACCGAAAACGAAACTAAAACGGTTTAGATATAAATGCAAACGACTATTGTTCGAACCAGCAGCGTCCGTCTTAGCTCTGCTCTTCCGTCCCCTGACTGCCGCTGCCTCGCGCTCGGTCCGCCACGGCCTTGACGAAGACTGGGTAAACCTCGAAGAGGTTCTTCAGCACCATGTCCGGTAAGTTGTGCGGCTTCGCACGCTCCTCCGCGCTTCCTTCGAGCGCCACTTTGACCGACCAGAGCATGACGCAGCCATAGCCAGTCGAGTCCGTGAACGGACGCAGCTGCAGCGCAGACGTTGTGTTTCGACGGACGATGTTGGGGTTCTTCGGGCGAGATGGGTCATCCATGACGCTCTTGCCGAGGCAATAGACGCTGCCATCGGCATCCTCCCGACGTTTATGAATGCACAGATCCTCCGTTCGGAGCTTGCTTCCAGAGTGGGACGCGTCCGTGGAGGCACCAAGATTCCAGATGCGATGGACGTACTTGGTCTTGTCGTCCAAGTCTTCCAGCAGTTCCACCGACTCGGAGAATGGGAACTGGCCTTCAAATTCTGCGTTCCCAAGACACGACCAGAGGTCGTCCAGCACTTGCTTAGCGTCTAGCGAGTACAGGTGGTGGCGGAAGTAGATCGACGTTTCTTCTTGTCCCAATTCGTACTGCACCTGCAGCCCAAAGTAGGTCATGGTCTGGTTGCGAGGGTTCTGGAAGGCAGCTTCACACGCAGCCACTTGGGCGTCGAGTGCACGCATGCCGTCCGTCGCTTGCTGCGTGAGGCTGTCCTGGAAAGAGCCGGCGGACAGCTGCAGCGTCGACGGATTGGCTGCCGACGCGATGGAGGAAGAGAGGGCACCTGGGGTGGACGCCGCACCGCTGGACGAGTTCAGGATCATGTCAAGCGACGGCATGTTCAGCAACGGCTGCTTGGTGAAGTAGTCCTGCAGACGCTGGATGAACTTCATCTGCTCCATTAGCGTCTTTCGGAGGAACTCGTTCTCCTTGTCGACGCGAGCACGGATCTCGGCATGCTGCTCTGCCTCTTGCTTCCACCCGAGCTCCGTGTTGTGCTCGGACGGCTCGGACGACTGCAGCACCTCGATCTGCTCCTTGAGATCCTTCACTTTCGATCGGAGCGCTATGAGCTCATCCTTCTGACGCTGACGGTGCTTGCGCGCTGCCTTTGCGATCTGTGCTCGGCGCTTGGCCTTGGGGTCCGTGTACTCTTCTGGCTGCTTTTCTTCTTGTTCACTATTACTGTTGTTGTTGCCCGCCGCCTTCTTGTTCGAATTGTTTTCCGCCGCGGACGACTTTCTCTTCTTGGACTTGCCTCGCTCTGCCCCATTCGAAGCAGCGCTGGGCGCGACTTGGGCATTGTTTGCCGCCATCGTCGGCGGTAAGGGAACGCCGTTCGAAGTCGCCAAACCGGCAAAACTCTGGAGATTTCCCTGCATCATCATGTTGTTCGGAGCAGTCATGCCCGGCATGGCACTCGAAGCAGCGGACATTGGCTGCATGCCCATCGGAAGTCCCATCCCATTGGACGTGTCTGCCGGCATGGAGAAGCCTTGGGACATCAGCATGTTGTGCGTCGGCATCTGGGCACTCCCATTGGACGCGTCACCGGCAGGGCGTTGGCCGGCAGCATCTCGTAGCATCGAATGAAAGCTATCCATGGTC
>JAADVB010000162.1:0-43802 GCA_023334545.1 Salisapilia sapeloensis | reverse complement strand
CTGGGTTACATGACGGTCGCACTCTTTTGGTCCATCATCACGAACCTTATGGGCATCTTTCCCGAGACGGGATGTCTGGTCATCGCTGGCGGTACAGGATGCTAGAGGAGCGACGAGTGAACCGGTTGATCGGAGCTATGCTTCGGAGTTTGGGTACTTGACGCTATCTGTGTGATTTTAGTCCTCCATCTTGCATCGCGAGCACCTTTATTTCGAGTATGTAGGTAGAAGTCGTGCGCTTCACAAAAACACTTTTGATGTGTCCATTTGGTTGTTGAAGTTGTGGTCTCTGATATGGATAGTACGGATATCTTATCCGGATGAGCTCAATCCAACTCGCCTCTGTTTCCTCTCTTATAGTTTCAAATCTGCTTGGCCTTTTCTTAACATAACTTTTGTCGATCATAGACACCAGTTTGTGCATGAGGGCCAATCTTGTATGGCAAGCCATATTTTCTGACTCCATCGCTCTACATCTTGGGATGTTGTCCGTATCCATGTCTCTAAGACGATACCAGACCGCCACAGCGTTGAAAAGGAGTTCCGCATTTCTCATACTTGCATTTTTGCTCGGATTGAAAAATCTTGGCAGCCCCCAAAACCTCAATGTCCATCTCGTACAGTTAATCGAAGGCTCTCAAGGTTTATTTGTTGGCACCTCTTGCTGTAACTTGTAGCTACCGTCGCCACACCAATTCAAAGTCGAATGCCCGCAGCACACACAGATTACTCGGTCTGAATTTCTTGAACACTCCGCTCCTGACTTTTTAATGACATTATTTATCAAACCAGCATGAGGTGGTGTTGAAAGTCCAAACGAAAGTAAACTCTTAAAGCAGACAACTTGTTTCGATATAAGTCTACTATCAAGAACAAGTTAAATGGAGCCGCTCAACAGTCGGTCAACCGCAGCATTTACGTTCCCCTGCGTAGCCTGCAACGCACGAATGTTACGCTCGCGGTCCGTGAAGCCCATGTCCGACATTTGAGAAAGCTGAGAGGCATACTGCTCCTCTGGATTCTGCGTGCTTTGCTGCGACGCTCCAGCAGCGGCACTGCCCCATGGGTTACCCATGCTGCCCATTGCGCCCATACCTCCCATACCTCCCATACCTCCCATAGCACCCATGCCACCCATAGAGCCCATGTCCGGGATCAGTCCAGAGCCTTGTAACTGGCTCATGGCCTGCTGCATCTGCATCATAGCCTGCATGTTCTGCGGGTTCGTTGCTGCGCGAAGAAAGTCTGGGTTGCGCATGGCGTCCCGCATCTGCGGGTTCTGTCGCATCATCTCGCCCATCTGAGGGTTCATGCGTTCCATTTGACTTAGAAAAGCGTCTGGGTTCTGAGCCACTTGCTCCATCGCCTGCTGGAACATTGGCGACTGCATGAGATTGGCCATCATGTCCTGGTTCGGCATGCCTCCAGCAGCCTGTCCCCAAGGATTGGCACCCGCGCTTCCACCCCACGGATTCGCATTGTTCGTAGAGGTAGAGGTAGAACCCCAAGGGTTTGCATTCGTATTAGCAGACGCATTCGTGTTCGTGTTTGTCTCGGTAGAGCTGTTGCTAGTACCAGTGTTTCCCGTGACGCCTGGCATCGTGAAGGCTGGGGCGGGCGCAGACTGTCCAGATGAAGTGGCATCCATGAGAGGCTCCTGAACGTCGTGGTACATTCTTCGTAGGGCGTTGAAGCCCTCTGGATGGCTTTCAATGTTACGTAGGGCTGTGTCCTGGTTGCGCATCATCTCACGCATCGCCTGGGGGTTCCGCATCGCTTCCATGGTCTGTCGGAGCATCTCCGGGTCGTTCAAAATGTGGTTCAACTGCGGATTCTGCTGTGTCAGTTGCTGGATCTGAGGGTTACTCTGCATCATACGACGCATCGTCTCCGGGTCGTTCATCATGGACTGGACAAACGGGTTGTTCATCATCTGCTGCATCATCTCTGGGTTCTGCATCATCTGCTGCTGCATGGCGTTCATGTCAGGTACGCCACCAGACGAGTTACCGAACATGGAACCAAACGGATTGGCATTCGTATTGGCGTTAGGAGGGGGAGTAGGCAAACCAAAGGAGGAACCAGTAGATGGTGGATTGGCGGCTGCTGGTGCAGGCGTACTGGAGGAAGCTGACGGTGGCGTTGGCTGCGATCGCTGCGGAGCTGCTCCTTTGACGAAGAAAAGCGTTCCGTCCGCTTCCACACCTGCAGATTACACGTATGAGTTCGTACTGTTTAAGAAGGCGTGGACCATGTACAATAGTGATAAAATGCAGCCATACCATAGCTTTCCAGTGTCTGATCATCCTTGAGGACCTTTCCCTTGTAGATTAATCGCTGCTGCGTCGGGGGGACGCTCGTGACCTGTTCGAGCGCCTGCTTGCAGTCGGCTACGGAGCCGCCGAGTTCGGCGTCCACTTCATACTTCTTGCCTCCAGTGGTTTTTACGTTTAAATGGACCATGAATGTCGTATATCGAGTGGAGATACACGGAGAAGGTCGGTCTTGAGCTAAATCTTCTTTGTCTTCGTGTCACGTGTGTGGCGCTAACTTTACGTTAAATGCGCGTAATTAGCGAAAAAGATAGATACAACGACGGCCACAAGTGGCGCCAAAGTCGATTGAGACCGATCGAAACGATGGCGGATAATGCCTTCCAAAAGTTTGATAAGCAAGTAAAAGCACTCCAAAGTAAAGCGGTCGATAGTGCTGCATCGGTTGGTGTGCCAGAACCAAGGGAAAGTAAGGCAGAGAAGAAACAGGTCGAGGTGAAAGATGAGGGCATCAGGACAGCGACAACGTCCGTCGATAGCTCTAGTGCAGACGAGGTGACACGTGAGAATAACGATGAAGTGATGGACTCGAAGGTTTCTGTCGATGCACCAGTACAGTCTATGGAAAGTGATGAAAAGAGTATTAAGGAGGAAGAGTACAAGATAGTACGTGTGACAATGCGAACGTGCCCCCGGTGTGAAAGTAAGCGACCTCTATCGGCCGGTACAGCTTTTTTTCTTTATAACTATGTCATTTATTAACTAATTGATATGGATGCGCAGACTGCGTGAATTCGACGTGCAAAAAATGCTGCCGTATGACTGGCGAGGTGTGTCAGGTGCATCCAAAGAAAAAAGCTTTACAGGAAGTGCCGCGCTTAAGAAAGACTGTATTGAAGAAAGAGTTTAGAGAAGCCAACTTTGTCTGTACGTACTGCGTATAATTATAATGGATTAAAGTAATGACTGACATTTTCGTAGACTACGAAGAAACCGTAAGCCTGTTCTGCATTCGAGACTTCTTTGAAAACACCAAAATCTGCCGAGGCGTACTGAACGACCAGACTCGGTCGAAGCGAGCGGGTGGGTCGTACGACGGTATGCAAAAGCTCCGGCGGAAACGCGTTCGGGACGAACCGAATCCCATCGAGGAAGTACTGAAGGCAGGTAGAAAAGAGAGAATATAATACATTGATTGGCATTTACGGATGCACTCGTTCATGGTAAACTAGTGGGGGTATTCGTTCGTACAGGTTGCTGTGAGGCGGAATGCCTCTCGTCAATGAAAGTGAGTCTTATACGTGCTAATTTTCCAACAGTTTGGCAGCTTATGAGGAACATGAATAGTCAAGCAGAAAGACAGAGATGTAAAAGCAATAGATGTCTGCTCATTCTTACTGTAAACATTCACTTTAGCAGTGTTTGTACAGGACTCAAATCGCCTACAAAGGTATTATCTCTGAGATGCTTCCTTATGCACAAATAAGACGGCAAACATATTAATCTTGCATCCAAGAAGGCACTGCTTCGTTTTCTTCCTGCTTGTTTGTTTGCATTGCTGGAACAGCACCCACTGATGTCGTCTTGCTCTTCTTTAAAAACACTACTTCCTCTCCTAACTGTTTTACACTAAACTCTAGTTCCCGGCACCTCTTTTCACTACTTTTAAGCTGCTCTTCATCCACTTTCTTTCGTTCTTCCAACTGCTGAAGCGTCTTCTCTAACTCCACCGTCTTGGAATGACTAGCCTTAAGCTGTGCTCCAAGTTTCTTTCGACGAGCTTTTAACTCTGCATTCTCCTTCTTTACGACCTCGATTGCCGTCTCAAGCTGAGCCCGTTGCGCACTCTCCTCTTTAAGTTTCTCTCCAGTAACGCTAAGTGAAGACGTAAACTCCTTATGAATCTATCACGGACAAAGTAAGAACAAGTACTTGTACATAGACCTTCAACGCACATACTCGACTAGACGAATGTAGCTTATCATTCAGATTCGTCTTCTCCTGCTCTAATTTCTTTATCTTTCTCTGAAGCTGATCGACGTGGTCGCAAGTGTCTTGACGGCTCTATAGGCATTGCGACATTATCACTTGATGTGTATGGTTGAAATCAAGGTATGCATATACCTTTTCGGTTGTTTTTAAATCGTCAGCACTCGTTGCCAATTGCCCTTGAAGCTCTTGCATGTTCGTTTTCAGGGTTTCCACCTAAACAGATAGGTTGGATGTAAATGTATAGAATGGAGGTGACATTAAAAAGCAAGTGGCCTACGTCATTTGTGAGAGCTCTCTCTAGATTTCTGCTCTGCTCCAGTTCTCTTTCATACTCCTTTCTCTCCTCTAGGAAATGTGCCATTTCTTGTTCATACCTTCGTTGGACAGCCTTCCATTCTCTTTCAGCAGTTCGAAACTGCGCTTGATCTTTCTGACGAAGACCACACTGCTCTACAGTTTCTGCATAGTGCTTCTCTTTCTCCTGCTGCAACTATAAAAGACATCAGCGAGTGTATTTAAAGGTTTCCACGAGATAAATTGGCACCAGATCGCATTGTAATTGTAGCTGCCGGAGCTGGTGCTCTAATGCCGCATTGAATTTCTCCGTTTCACTACGTTGCTCACTATTGCTCTCTTGCAGTTCCTGCAGTTGTGCCTCCAATGATTCCTTTGCACTGACAGAAGCCGACTGCATAGTATAGTTAAATACATGACAAAGGAAACTTGAAAGGGAACAGTCTACATGCTGTAGTCTCAATTGTTCGTTCTCTTTCTCCAGCGTAGCAACCTTCACTGTCAACATTTCTACCAACTCTTCTCGTACTCGCGATTCACTTGCACATACTAGTGGATGTCCTAATGGTGCAGAATTGTTGCTTGGTACAGGACCACCAGGTCGACGCCGAGGCTTCTTAAGCGTCGAACTTCTCTTGGCAGCATTGCCATGGATGGGAGGAAAATGAAGGCTCTCGCTCATAACACAAGAAAAAGATTGAGATATAAATAGTTTTTATTTGGTTTGTTTGTACGCAATCGCAGCGACTTGATGCTACAAGAAGCAGCAAAGTGCCTTCCTAAAACAGAAGACGAGTGCTACGAATGCGATATGTTTTCCCAATAATTCGGCTTCCACTGCCCACGGGTAATGAGCGGCGAGAATTTGACATATTGGTTACATGCAAGTTAGAGCTCAGAAAATGAGATTCCACTGTGTATATCCTCATGCTAACCAAGCCGTAGCAAGGCGCTTTCGGATGTCCCTATACAGTACTCGTCATTGCTCTTTAAATTTTTTTCATAAAGGTTTTCTCAGCGATCTTGGTGATTCAATGTCGTCATTAATAAGCTTTCAAGAGTAGCAAATATATACTAACATCCTTGAAAACCTTTTACATTAGAAAAGTGGTGTCGGTCTCATCATACAAATGCCTCGAAGTATTCTTCACTTATGGAGATCGAATGCCAGCGGCTATCTGGGCAGAACGCACAGAAAGCCAAACACTCGATGCATCCTCAGTCTCGTCATCTAAAATTTGTGAAATCATCTGAGAGCCTTGTTGTCGTCCACGGTGGATTTGATAGTGAGATCGATCGTATTTCCTGGTCGTTTTCACGTCAGCCAGTCAATACAATTCGATTAGATACGAACACTAGGCCAGGTGAACCTGTCAAATATGATCGTTGCATCCTTCATATTCCTGCTTTATATGATAGTTTCAGGTCAGCCAGTGCTTTTGTATAGGCTCTTATAGGAAGCGCCTAGTTTAGGTCAAGCGTGAAACTTGATACGAACTCAACACAAAATTCCTCATGGTAAAATAGTCTAGAATTTTCTAATATGATTCTTGATCACCATGAGCGATTCTGACTGTCAAAAGTAGGTCCTTTATAAGCTAGAAGACGTGACGAGTACTAGAATACTTTGCAAAAGGCGTACAAATACAATATATTTCCTTTTTGTGTCAAAAAGTATCTATAAATTAGTTACTCTTTGGGCTCCCTGTAGACCCTCCCGACAATCGGGGTTTAGTAGTGGCCCGGGTGGTGACGTAAATACAATATATACCTGGGATGCTTCATTAATTTAAAGGAGCGTCGAATCTTCAATCAGTTTATGAAGTTTGGAAGATATAAACTGAATCCTGAAGACTTTAATATGTCTGGAAACCTTGTGCATTTGGCTACCCTGGTATACATAATCATATTGAGATCTACCGAATTGATCAGATTCGACGGGTTCATCAGTACATATGAGTGAAAGAAGGGCAATCTTGAAACCATACACCTGCCTATCTGCCGTGTCTCGATGATAAACGAGTTGGCAGCGGAGTGGGCAAAAGACATTCTAGCTTATCATCAGGATAAAAAACGTTATGACAACCCAAATAGACGAGTTGTCATGTGGACATGTTAAACGACCTTGCGATGCGATACCGATAGGTTGTGTTGTTGATTTTTTGCTGCACGATGTGGCATTCAAAGTAGTCGTGCAGTCGTTTAAAGTCCAAACGTGCCTAATAAATAATTGGTACGAGGATGGTAAGCTAGCTGTATAAAGGCACGCAGGTCGTGGTGATGAAACGGCGCTGGAAGATGTACATCAGTATCAAGCATTCTCAATTGTGCTATAAATCCACAATGGTACTATTATAATCTCATACGCGCCTTCATTGTGCCTCTCACGACTTTTTTATTGCTGATACTTTGACACCTTTGTTTTAATTGCCCTCTCTTTTGACCTTCGATATGGTGTTCGCAGATGTATGCCCAATTGAAGATCGAGAAGCTAGAAAACAAACACAAGAAACTGCAAATTTTCGTTAGACACGACAAAGCACGCTCAAGCCATGGCAACGATCAAGATTTTATAAAGCAAGACTACACGCGAGCATTGTTGGCGAGATCCAGCTTGCTGATAGTGCATAGTGACAGACACGTAAAACTGTCACAGGCAACATTGAAGAGTCCCTGGGACAGGATATAGAGGCTAAATAGTAATTGCGATTCCCATGAAGAAATCATATCACGTCATCAACTCTCATGATCTCCTTAAGATAGCTGTATCTGCCCGTGGTACCTCGATGGCTACTCAACGACGTTTCATGATTTTGACCCTTTTAAGCCAATCCATTTACATCTTGTTTTATTTTTTCCAATAGGAATCGCCCGCGGGCTTTCAGCTTTTGATTTTTAGCGGGAAAGCAAGATGGCGTCGATGGACGATATCTACGCGTATGAGCAGGAGATGAATGAGATGGACGAATGGGAAATGATGCATGCAAATGAGATGGAGGCTGCGAACGAAGCTCTGATGGAGATGGAATCGGCCGAAAAGCAGATAAAGCCAGCGAATGAGGAGACGGAGGCGAGTTTGGATGGCGTCGAAGCTACCATGTCCAAGGCACAGCAGAGACTCGACGACGTATTAGACCGATGCAACGCTGCTTTGGGTGAGGATGAGGATACTTTCAAACGCATTCGAGACACAGATCCATTGTTGGACCAGACGAAACGCTCGGAGACTTCTGACGCAGCGTCGAAAGAGGCTCAAGAGACGAGAGAGTACGTTCACAGCCACCCTCCAATCAACAGTGGGTCCCAGACAATCCATCTATCCCAAGGCAGACGCTTTTTTCTTCGCAAAAAGTCCAAAATCGATGCAAAGGATCGATCGAATGGCTTTGCCTTGGATCCGAATGCTCTCCTAAAGACGCCCATTGCCCAGCTTCGAGACGCCATTGAAAAGGTGATATACAGCAGCTTTTTGTAAATTGACGGGCGAAGCTTACGTAGGATGAGATAGAGAAATATCGAACGATCTGTGCGTGATGAAGACGACGTACAGAGTGTGAATCCAAGCATGGATGAGACGCTGTGGTTGGACAAGTACAGGGCCAGTCGCTTTGTGGATCTCCTTAGTGACGAACGCACGAATCGGGAGGTGCTGTCGTGGATGAAGGCGTGGGATCACTTAGTCTTCCATCGTGACAAGATGTCCAAGAAGGATGATGTGGATGACAACGATCCACGTCCAAAAGAAAAAATCATCTTACTATGCGGACCACCTGGAGCAGGCAAGACGACACTGGCGCACATCGTCGCTCGTCACGCAGGGTACAATCCGATCGAAGTGAACGCCAGTGACGACCGCACAGCTTCCGTCTTACAGACGAAGATCCAGAATGCGACCGAAATGCAGTCCATCTATGGGTCTCAGAAACCTAATTGTGTAATATTGGATGAACTGGACGGTGCTATGAACGGAGGTGAAGGTCGATCTGCCATCTCTGTCCTGACGTCCATGATCAACGCGCCTTTGCACCAAAAGGGCGGAAAGAATAGACCTATCACGCGTCCTCTCATCTGTATTTGCAACGACCAGTACGCTCCAGTGCTCCGGCCTCTACGACAGATAGCAAAGACGTTCGTGCTGGCACCTCCGTCCGCTCAACGACTAGTCTCTCGACTCAAGTATATCTGTAAGAAGGAAGAGTTGAGTGTATCCGCCGGTGGTCTGTCTTCCTTGGCTGGAGGTAGTAGCAGTGACATTCGCTACTGTATCAACGCTCTCCAATTCCAACGACATTCGCACCAGGTCGGTAAAAGTACTTCTCTAGCGCCAAAGGACCAAACGAGAGGTGTCCTCGACACCATCTCCTGCGTCTTCTACCAACCTGCCCGACAGGCGAAAGTGAATGCGGAGGACGCCGCCATGGCGTTGAACAACTCGACACTTCTCCTGCAGACGTTGGAGCAAAACCTGCCTCGACTCGTGTTCAACGATCCGACGCTCGCCAAGCTCCAGCATGCCATGGACTGGCTCGGCGTCGCAGATAACTGGGATGCCAATGTCCGAGCAGAGCAGCAGTTCGCCATGGCAGCGTACGTGCCTTTTGCGGCCGTGGCCGTGGAGCATGCTTGTGCCACGACGACTCGACGGAAGCTCGAGTATCCGTACACAGCGCTGGAATCTCAGCGGAAAGCTGATAAGTCGTTGCAGATCGTCCAGTCTCTTCAGGAAAGCGCAGCGATCGGCAGTTGTGTGCGGTTGAGCAGAGAGAGGCTGGCGACGGATGTACTTCCGTGGGTGACTTCAATCTTGGCGCCTGCCATCTTGCAGGCAAATGCTTCGCTGCAGAGCAAGGAGGAGCGAAAGATGGTGGAGAGACTGACGCAAGTGATGGCGACGCTGGGTGTCAGTTTCCAGCAAAAGTACACTCCGGATGGGAAGGACGAGTACTTGTTGGAGCCACCGGTGCATGAACTCGTTGAGTTTAAGGGACTCAGTCGACGGTCCATGTTGCCTCCTGGGCTGCGGAAGATGGTGAGTCGAGAAGTGGAACTGGAGCAGATGAGACGGACGGAGGCGAGTGAAGAGGGCAAGGGCGACAAGAACGTGAAGAAGACGGCGAAGGCCAAGGTGGCGGAGGTGACGGAGAAAGATGAGCTGGAAGCGATGAAGAAGAGAAATCCCTTCGCTTTTGCCCATCGAGAGGCGAAGCGGAAGCGACAAGAGCAAGACCAAAAGGAAGAGGAGAAGGAAGGAGGCGCGGACAAGAAGCCTCGTGTGCGATACAATTTCAATGAGGGCTACACGAGTGGCATCAAGACAGATGTGTTCATGAAAGACTTGATAGCATGATGGTAATATAACTCGGCAGTGTATGGTGGAATCGTTTAATAGGTATTGCAAAGTGTTGGGCAGCTACTTGATCTCAAACGACAGACTCGCGCACTCTTCACTACGTTTCCACAGCTTTTTCATGTCGATTTCAGATCGAGCAAAGCTTTTTACGTCGCCCTTGGTAGGGTATCCACGCACGCCGCCAAGCTTGTCAAAGCTGATGTACTCTCCACCGTCGATCTCGTCACCTGCAGCAGCATATAGCTGGGAAGTAGATCCTTGTTCAGCATCCATTCCGACAACGTATTTGGTGACAAAGCTAACTACGTTTCTGAGCAAGCGCAAATGCCACGGGTTCTCTGGTCGATTGTCCGCTATCAAATTCGTGACAGTAATCCCAGGATGGGTAGCCACGGCTTTGACGTTACGGATACCTGCTTCTTTGCAACGTCGGTCGAGTTCAAATGCAAAGAGCAGGTTGCACAATTTGGACTGTCCGTACGCGAGTTCCGAGTCGTACTCATCTTCCGATACGAACAATTTGTCCATATCTAATGGCCCATTGGCACTATATCCCATGCTCGACACGTTCACGACCCGTGCGTCGGTGCTGTTACGTAGGAGAGAGAACAGGTGAGCTGTGAGGGCGAAGTGTCCAAGATGGTTGATAGCGAAATGACTTTCATAGCCCTGTGGGGATAGACAGTACGGGACCCACATGACACCTGCATTGTTCAGCAATATGTCTAGCTTGTCAAGCGATTGATGACATTGATCGGCAAAGCTTTTTACGCTATCCAAGTCTGCCAGGTCGAGTTGCATGAATTGAACCGATCCAGAGTCTTTAGCATCTTTGTTCAGCTCCAGCTGGATTTCTTTCACAGCCTTGTGCCCTCTCTGCTCGTTCCGACAAGCACAGACGACATGCGCTCCTTTCAAAGCTAGATGTTTCGCTTGGCTGAAACCCACGCCAGAGTTGGCGCCGGTGACGATGGCTACTTTGCCCTTGAGAGATGGCATTCGGTCGTTGGTCCACTTGATGGGAACTTGGCAGGGTATGGATGACATCGTTGCGAATGGGGTCGAAGTTGGTTGATTCGAAGTCTTAAAATTTACAAATGATGTATTGGCGATACGCATCAAATGCAGAAGCCTGCAAGACAAGAGCCATATCGACATAGGATTGCCTGGAATGATGGCATGACCAACATTTAGATGATCGGATGATCCTAGCAGCATAATCATGTCCTGGGGCTGGCATTAACCCGACATAAGCTGACATTCACTCTGCTTATGACGAGTTATGTCGCCACTATGTTGAGATAAATTGACATTATGTTGAGATGAGTCTCCATTGTGTCGATCTAAGCTTCCTATATGCCGTCATTGTGTCGAGCTATGTCGCCACGGATCGACATAACTTTTTAGGTCTAATCAAGCATAATCTAAGCTATAGATAGAATTTTTCGCTGACTTCGTAATCTACTTTTCTACAATGGACTAAAACAAAAATATAGATGGAGAATTAGAACTTCGTCAACATTTTATTTGCTTTTGAATTTAATCTCAAACCCCTACACCCTAATTTTTACATTTTAAAGAAAAACTTCTATAGCTTGCAATGTAGTTTTCATATCTTGCTTTGAAGTTATAGTCAGAATTTCCCACGACACAAGTCATTAGCAGAAAAGTATGCTGGGTTAACGCCTCTCCACATCCTGGATGCGACTTGAATACAGGATCGAATTTCGGTAGCAAAGGTCTTTTGAACTCTGTCAGAATGCCAAACTTAGCACTCTAGGTGAATATGCCAATTGAATCAGGGTATCCCGGCAGCAAGCACGATCGAGATCAGCGCGTAACGTAGACAAGTCAGAAATGTATCATCGTGACGCTGCAACTCAAGTGTCGCGGTCGTAATGAAGACCTTTGGCAACCTCGAAGCGATATTTATTCCTTTTCTACTGAGCACTTTTATCAAGAGAGGCGCGAAAGTAGAGAGCAATGTAGCATGTCCATCCTTGACGGGTTCAATTCCGTAACTGCTTTTTCTACGTCACCGCATCCCACTACCAAATGCCATCATATCTCGTTCGGAGCAGACGGTGCCTGGCAAAAGTGTCCAGAAATCGGAAGCCACGCTGACATTCGACGACGGTCAGTGTAGCTTCGCAATTTCTTCAAACCCGATCAAATGTTCTTCAACTTAATATTCAGACGTTTAACCTCACTTCCATCCACCTCTCGACTGTCCTTGCTCGAGCGCCATGATAGCGACGACCTGCGCCGATGGGTTATTCTACCGCACGATCGTTCAGACGACCTTCGTGCTACCTGCACTTTTGCTGTCGTCCGCGACCTGCTTTTTGTCCAATCGCACGGTCGATCGTTGTTCGACAGCACGACTTCACGACATTTGAAACTGTGTATCGAGGGGCCAGTTCGCCTTCTATTCGCACGCCGATCTGGTCACAAGGCGAGCCCTCCTTTTCACTCCGCTCCTACTAGCTCCGTGCCGCCACTGCATGCACAAAGACTCTACCTTGTTGCAATAGATAGCTATGTCCTTTCGATTCCCTCGCTTCGGACGCAAGAAGAAGACTCAGGCCAACGAGTACCATGGCTCGAGCCGATCGAAAGCCTCGGTGCCACCCCCGCCCAATACCAGCCTCGGACGCACCATGAGCAATGGTGCAGAGTACTCGAACACTCAGCAATTGGACCGAGCCAACTCTACTAGTCGGACCCAGCGCTCCAACAGCAGCGGCGGCTCGAACCGAGGAAACCCACTGCCATTCTCCCATCCGCTCTACGCGATGGATCAGGAAGGAATGATTCACCTTAAAGCGACCGGCAAAGGGCTCGATGAGACCGATATTGCGGTACATCAGGACGAGATCATCAACACGGTCGTCAAGTACGTCCAGGACTCGATGCGCAAGGAACTAGGCTTCCAGGAAAAGTACATTCCGTCTCCGGAGGCCTCTGTCCGAGCCAACGTCTTTGTCTCGCCCAACTACGACACATGCACCAAACTGCTGGTCTTTGTCGCCGTCAGTCGAGGCCTCTACCCCGGTCTCTGGAGTCGAGGCCTCGTCCTGCACGCCGGCGTTAAGTCCGGATCGATGCTCGCGTACTTCCGCAAAGCCATGGACGAAGGCTATGGCATTGTCGTGGCCAATCCGAACAAGAACGTGATTGTGCTCCGTGACGGCAAACAGCGCATCCAGATCCCTGGCTCATCCTCTCCGGAAGAGCACATGAACACGCTCTGGGACAAGTACATTGCACCGACGCAGGCTCGACGTATCTACTTTTTGGGCTACTCGTACGGAGGCGTGCTCATCAAGTATCTCTTGCAGTCTCGTGGCGAGCAGCTCATTCGACGGAACGGAGCTATTGCTTTGATCGAGAGCTCCCATCGAATTGAAGACGGAGACTCTCAGTCCGTCAAGAGCATCCTGGCACATCGCACCATGTACTGGGAGAGCAACGATGAGCTTTTCCAGACCAAGCTGGAAGGTGACGCTCCCCACCGTACTGGCTGCACGTGTCTAAGTGCCGGTCGGCCGCCGAGAGTGCACGCGAACCACTACTACGTGACAGCGTTTTGCATCAACCAGATCCAGGACGCCCTCTTCCGCTTCTTGGAAGTGCGCGATGCGGCTCAATACGTCGACAAGGAGAAGCCAGTTCCCTTGCCTCCAGCGTCCGCCCCCGTATCGTCCACGAGCCTCCAGCGGAAGGACTCGAGACGCGACAACAAGTTCAATAACTCTGGCAGCGAAAAGCACTGCAACCTGTGTCTCTTCCACTTCACACTCTTTGACCGTCGTCATCACTGCCGCATGTGTCATCGCGCAGTCTGTAACGCGTGCTCTCGTGACCGACTCTTCTTGCCTGGGTCCAGCACTGCCCAGCGGGTGTGTACCGAGTGTGCGACGGAAGGTCCGCGACCGAACCAGCAGTCGAACATGCCTCGACAGAACCGCGGCGCGTCGAACGCGACGGACTTGTCGAACGACTCACGAATTCGCTCGGACACGGAGATGTCGACGAATACGAACGACTTTTCCAAGGCGAGTGAGACGGGTGGCGGTGCTGGTGGGAACAACAGCAAGTTGAGTGTGGAAGACTTTGATCTTCTCAAGGTGATTGGCAAGGGAGCGTTCGGTAAAGTCATGCTCGTTCGAAAGAAGGTACCGGACAATAACGCCAACCCGAACGCTGTCTACGCCATGAAGGTGCTCAAGAAGGCTGCGGTCTTTGCCAAGAACCAGGTCGAGCACACCAAGAGTGAGCGACGTATCCTCCGTGATATTGATCACCCGTTCGTGGTGCGACTCAAGTACGCTTTCCAGACAGAGGACAAGCTCTACCTCGTCATGGACTACTACAATGGAGGTTCCCTCTTCTTCCACTTGCGCAAATCAAGGAAGTTCCAGGAGAAACGCGCTCGCTTCTACGCCGCGCAGCTGCTCATGGCCATGGCGCACTTGCACGAACTGAACATTGCCTACCGAGACCTCAAGTTGGAGAACATTCTGATGGACGAAAGGGGATTTATCGCCCTCACGGACTTTGGGCTGTCCAAAGAGAACGTCGACGTTCCTGATGGTGCCAAGACCTTCTGTGGTACAGCCGAGTACATTGCGCCGGAGCTGCTGAAGGGTCTTCCGTACGGTAAGGCCGTCGACTGGTGGGGCTTTGGCACCCTCCTGTACGAGATGATGACTGGGCAGACCCCGTTCTTCGACCGCAACCGCAAGCGCATGTTCCACAACATCCTCCACCGAGACGTTGCGTTCCCGCAAGCCTTTTCGGAAGATGCCAAGGATCTCTTGACAGCACTCTTACGTCGTGACCCGGCGAAACGTCTCGGATCTGGGCCTTCTGGCGCGCAGGAGATCATGGACCACCCGTTCTTTGCTAGCATTGACTTTGACCTTTTGTTCAAGCGAGAGATGGAGCCGCCTTTCAAGCCAGTGGTGAGCAACGAGGCCGACACGAACAATGTTGCGAATGTGTTCACGAGAGAGATCCCGCGCGACTCGCCTGTGACGCAGGAGCTTGGCGCAACACATAAAGCGCAGGCCCATTTCGAAGGGTTTACGTACATGCCTGGTTCGGAGCACATGCAAAAGTAAGAAGCTTGTGCCCATTTGAGTTGGTTGACAAGGTGCTCGCGTCTGCTTGAAGGCGAGGTAACGACAAAAAAGATAAAAATGTTGAGGACAAAAGATGTAGAGAGTAGGCTTTGGCGCATGAACAAGTGCCGCGAGAGAAAGCGAGTACGACGAAAGCAGGGGACAATTGCATTTGCTTTTCCTTTAAGAAAATACAAGTTTGGTTTTTTTCACATGAGAAGTTGCGAGCTAGTCCCATGAAGGAGTTTCATGCGACGCTGCAAAGTCTTCGGAGAGATATTCGCCACTTCAAAAGAACGCCTGACACTGCCATGAGCGACGAGAAGCTCATTTGTTTCGGAGATGTGGTGACGCTCAAGGCCAGGACGGGACTCGACGGAGTCGACTCGAAGGTCGGGTTTCTACCCTCCAGAGGACAGCTTCTACTGGCCATTCCACCCACCCAAGCCAAAGCTAGTGAACGGTTCGAGGAAGCCGAGTTTGTCGTGTACGTGCTTTGCGTGAATTGTCCAGTCCTACTAGTACATGCTCAGGCTTATACACAGAACGGCAGTGGACGAGGAGACCCACTTTAATGGCACGCCGCTGGATTATGACCAAGCCTTCACGCTACAGACGTCGGATGAAAAGTCTCTCAGCACAAAGACACCCTTCCACCATGACTCGATTAGTTTGCAAAAGGTGTCTACCAAGGGCGAAATGCAATTCTCCATCAGCAAGATGGGCGCAGCGTCCGGCATGGTAACCTAGGATTCTGCTTTCATTTTCACACACTCCAGAGGAACTCATCTTTATACTGTAAATTTACGATGCAGCATGTAAGCAATGGGGATCGCGGACTGCAATTTAGCGTTCACGACTCAAGTCGAATGCGTACCAAGTTCAATCATCCAGTATCCCTTGTAGACAAGAAGCGTGGAAAAGTTACATCGTCTTATCTGTGCTCTACTGGCAAGGGTGAAGTGGTTGATTTTACCATGACCAAGATTCAAGGCAAAGTGGAAACTCGCCACTATCGCCGTGAAAGCATTGGCTTCGCATTGCCAATGTCACTCTCGTCATCAATGTCCAAGAGCGACGAAGTAAAGACACCGGAGCGTGTCGAAGACCTCGACGATACTACAGTTCCAAGTTCTACGAAGCTAAATGAAGACGACGAAGCAGGAGATAAGGATATCCATGCCTCTATCGAAAGAGCGGAAGGAAATAAAGACTCAAAAAACCTTGTTTACCAGGATGAAGGCACAGACAGTCACGGTGATGACGAAGATACTACAAATGAAGAGCGTGTCAAAGATCCTGACAATAGTATGCCTCCGAATTCTGCGAGTGGTAACGAGAACGATGAAGCAGGCAAAACAGTGGAAAGGGATGCTCCACCCCAAAGAGTGGAAGGAGAGAAGGATGCGGAAGCTCCGGGCTGTCAAGACACAAAGAATGATCATGAAGATGCAGAAGCCAGTGAGGACCAAGAACGAGAAAACACAAAAGGCAAAACGGAAGAAGAGGACCAGGCAGACAAGAATCGACAACTGGATTTGCTTTATAGTCGGAACTCTTGTTCAGATGTATTTAGCGAAGATGCAGAAATCTACAGCACTTCCGATGAACTTTTCCATGATGACGCTGAAAACGCAGAGGCTAAATCAAAATCAGCTCCTCCAGCTATATCTAAAAGCAAAACCGATGCGAAGAACGAACAAGAGCAAAATCCAACTTTCTCACGAGCATTCTCTGGGCCGTTGGTTGATCCTGTTGCAGTGGACAGATTGACGTCCAAAGTTCTGGAAGATATGCAAAGAGAACGTACGATCCCAACTTTGTCGATGACACTACCGGTGGAACGTCCATTGGCTACTCCGCTACCGCAGCCGCAGCGTGAAAACAAAGCTTTAACCATGCGCAACGACGAGAAAGAACCGACGTGTTCTCTTTGCACGGTCATGTAGCTACAGGTAAGTTCCCATTGTACTCCAAGAGTAGAATTGAACTTTTAACTTGAAATTCTTAGTACGAAAAGCAAGCTTTATCCATTCCTATTTTTATTTTTGTTCATTTGGACATTGTTCGCGACTTCATTCGTCACTTTCGTTTCTCCTACTTGAAACATCCAACTAGACCTCTGTCGGAGTGAAGACAAACTGGGCTGAACCTGACTCCGACTCCGACTTTGACTGCCATTGATGGCGTCGATATAGCGCAAAGACAGTAGCGACCGCGACTACAGTAGCGCCAATTGCGATGAATAATGGCACTTCAAATCCAGCGTTTTCACTTTCTTCCACTCCATCCTTAGCATTGGTCTCTGCATAAACAGTAGCAGCAGCGGCCTGAGGCCCCTGCTGTATTGGACTTGAATCTGAAGAACACGACGTAGACGTTGAAGCCGATGACGATGTTGGAACAGGAGTTGAATAGTCAGAAGGTTCTGGCGTTGGCCCTTGAATGGGATCAAGCGTCGGTAGCGGAGTAGGCTCCGATGTTGGATCAGGAGTTGGTTCTACGGTCGGTGCCAGCGTAGGCTCTGGCGTTGGAGCGAGAGTTGGCTCCGGTGTTGGTTCAGGTGTAGGCTCTGGAGTTGGCTCCGATGTTGGTGCCAGAGTAGGTTCCGGTGTTGGCTCAGGCGTAGGCTGTGGTGTTGGCTCTGGAGTAGGCTTCGTTGTGGGTGTCGCTGTCGGTTCGGCTGTAGGCTTCATGATGGGCTCTGGTGTTGGCGCTGGAGTCTCTGTCGGCATTTCTGTTGGCACAACGGTTGGGCTAACGGATGGAACAACCGTGGGGGACTCTGTTTCCATCGAAGGCTCATTAGTTGGAATACTTGGAGCTTCCGTGGCTGGAGGACTGGTAGCATGAGGATCGGAGGGAACAGGAGGATTTGTTGGAATCGCTCCGCATTCGTACACCTCACTCACCGAAGTCTTCTTCGTGAACCAAATAGGATTTAGAGAGTCTTCCGTGAGTACCTCTTGAAAGATGGCAGTAGTCAAGCTTTTGTCGGATTCGTAGTACCAAGTTGGGCACTCGCTATCGGCAATCGGGCTTGCCGTCACGCTCGAGTCGTCGCAACCGATTGACGGGAAGACACATCCCCAGACGTCATCGTGGACGATTTCACAGACCGCATCTTCCTTCGCTCTGCACACTCCACCGTCATAAGATGGCTGGAATGGGTGGCAGTCTTTGGTCGTGACATCTCCAGCTTTCGGACAGGCAGTGCCGAGCGGGAGGTCTCCTTTGCCAAAGCATATGCCATCGCTGGTAACCTGGACCTCATAAGTCGCATCTCTGCAGACGCTGACGTCGGAAGCTGACGCTGTCGCTAGGAAGAATGCGAAGAGCAGCGTCTTCATCGTGGCGTCGAAAGTATTTGTGACGGATGGACAGGTCGCGGCCTTTTGACGCAACCATGGTCGTGGGTTGAAACTCAGGACATACTAAAAGATAGTAGATCGAACCATGGGTACAGGTTTTCGGAGTCGATTGTTTCCATGTCCTGATACAGAGAGGTGAAAGTGTCCAGACAAGTAGGCGCCTTCTGCCTCATACTTTCCATAAAGCAGCTCTGATTTGGCACAAACTCATTCGTTCCGGAGATAAGAAGAAATGAAGACTTGCTAGGTAAAATAAAGAAAATTGGATTATGTAGCCTCTCGTGATGGCAAAGACGACTTGGGCAAGTACGTATGAACTGATTCTTCCCAGCTCATTATTTCTTCTTCTCTCTTAGCACTCGGTCGGAGTGAAGACGTGGCTGTTCAGTTCCATCTCGTCCTTCTTCTGCTGGCGACGGCGGTACAGGGTCGCCATCACAGCTGCGGCCACCAGCGCAGCAGCACCCGCGATGATCAGTGGAAGTGTATATTGACCGCCAGCTTTCTCCGCCTCCGATTGCTCGCTACGAAAGTTCGCATTAGCTGCCGATTTAGACGAGTCTTCCTTTTCATCGGAAGAAGTTAAACGGTCTCGCGTCGAACTAGACGTACTCTGAGGCGTCGGAGCAGGAGTCGGGGCCGATGTTTGCTTCGACGTGGGCGCTGGCGTCGGTGCAGACGTCTTCTTCGGGGTTGGAGCGGGAGTCGGCGCTGGGGTGGGTGCTGGCGTAGGTGCCTGCGTCGGCGCTGGAGTCGGTGCTGGCGTAGGTGCTGGCGTCGGTGGCTGGCAGAGAGAGATATCGGACGGCTCTCGCATCTTCTTGAACCAGCTCGAGTTGGTCGCGTCGGACGGGTTGGGCCAGGCGACAAAGTCCGGAGAAGCGTCGAGATCAAAGTCCCAGTCCTCGCACTTGGGGACGTCGGCGGGAAGGCAGCCGATGGAGGGGAAGACGCATCCCCAGACGTCGTCGTGCACGATCTGGCAGACGGCGTCTTCGAATGCGTAGCATCCGTCGTTCATGTAGGAGGGGAGGTAGGGAAGGCAATCTTTCTTGGCGACGTCTCCGACTTTGGGGCAGGTGGCGCCGTGCGGGCTGGCTCCGTCGCCAGAGCAAATGCTGGCGGGGTCTACTTGCAGGTCGTAGGTGGCGTCTCTGCAGACGCTCACCTCGGTCGCGGAGGCGGAGGCGAGGAGGAGAGGTACGAGCGTGAGCTTCATGGTAGGGTGTTGTCCTCGAGTTAGGAGGTTGGAAATGGCCGAAATCCAGCGAATATGTTCGCAGCTGAATTTTTTCTTACATTTCAAAGGTCGCGCACCCACTATAACGAAGATGATTGAAATGTTGCAAATCAGGTCGCTGTGTTGCATTTCAAGGGGACGGGGACGAGGTGAGGCGCATGCGTACGTTGTCCTTTGCGTACGTCTACTATCCGGTGACTGCCCATGGGAATGCAAGCTGAATAAGAACCCGATGTCCCATGGTCGACTATAGCTTTCCAGGAATCGACTGCGATCCGTCGCAGTTGCCACAGGCGGAGGTATGTTTTATGCAAGTTAAATCATCGCGCATACAAATGAATAGATAGCTAGTAGATCACAACGTCATGCGCTGAATGGAAGTCAATTTTCGTGACTCGCGCAAGCAAATGTGCTTTTTGGTACTAGCGATTGTCGTTGAGCACAGTAGCTGAACGCTATAGCTCAAGGACGCGTCATGCGTACTAGTTTTGCCAAAGTTGAACTAGGTAGCTAGTCACTGGATTCTTGTACCGGCGTAGGACTCATTGTCGATAAAACCGAAAGGAGCACGTTAAGGCATTGCAGTGGGTGCGTCCGGAATTTTGCCACACTGTCTAAATGGGAGATGCTCTCAAAGTCGGATGCTGCCATGCTGCCAGCAAAGATCGTTTGCTTGGAAATAGGAGTCGAGAATTAGTAGCTACGAGTATGACACCTGCTTCATACTAGCAAACTTTCGGGTATGTCTGTAAGGTATGTTTAGAAGAATGAAGCTAATGTCTTTGTTAGACTGCTGTACTGAGAATAAGCTTATTATCTTCGTGTTAGTAGACTTCGAGGATTCTTGATGAAGTAAACCCGCCTATAGCTAGATCCATTTGTGGTAACTTGGCTGCAGGGCAGTTCACGCCCATGAGAAATAGTCCACAACGGATGTACTTACCGCAGGTCTATGATCTGAACAACTAGAAGACGCTAAAAGCAGTAGCACTCTTCTTCTTCGCCTCGCCACGTCTGACGAATCCAAGTGCTGACTGTCGGAAAGAGAGCCAGCCGTATGCACGCTGTCGTAAACTTGCTCGTCCCATCGCTTTCACTGCAAACGTTCAGCAGCAGCAGCTTCTTTGGCACATGGAATGATACGGTACTATGCATGCCACCTCAATACCACCAACTCTCTAGCTACTCAGTCGACTCAAGCACAATGAACACGGAAAAAGATAGATTTAGCGACCAACCATGCGCCGACTTATGTATCTTACACACTTTCATCGCTGGAAGAGCTGTCGCTGTCGCTGCTATCCGAGTTCGACTCGTGCACGCGACGGCTCGGGTGCCTCCCGCGATTCCACCCTCGCTCATTCATTTGCCGACGAAGACGCAGTACCTGGTCTTTCCCAGCCGTGCCGTTCGCAACCATCTCTTCCAAAACGTCTTCCTCTTCCTGCGTGAAATTGTTCTGTTTCGTCACGTGCCTATGGTTGGACTCGACCACGTACTCGACGTCCGAGTCCGAGTCGGAGCTCAAGTCTTCGCTTTCATTGCGTGATCGGGAGTTACTCCCAGGCGCGATATTCTGGAAGGACTGCCACTTCATCTGAATGTACTCGTCCAAAGACTTGGGAATGCCATAGTCCCCCTGCAGAGACGTTTGGAAGTACTCGCGAAGGGTGGACGGAATGTCCGTAAATGTCTCTTCCAGCTCTTCAATAAACCGCTCTGCGTCCACCACGAGCTTTCCGTTCAAATCAACTCGGTAGCAGCCAGGTGTCTTGGTACTCGCCTTGTTAATAAACCGGTCGACGTACCGGAGGACCATGATGGCGTTATATTCGGTCAAGTACTCCTCCATCTCCTTTTGGACCTGCAACGTAATGTTCTGAGCTGTCATCTTGGCTTTACGAGAAGAAGTACTGGACGTTTTCCCACCACTGCTCTTCACCCGACTTGACGCCTTATCGTTATTACTCTTCTTCTTCCGACTGGAAGACTTTGGGGGCTTGACTTCCCGCTGTTTCTTCGGGCTCGAAGGGCTGGAGATTTCCAGCTCAGGCGACGTAGGACTCTCCACTCCCGGCTGAACAGATGAGGCCTGTTTTTTATCATGTCTAGGAACCGGCTCTTGGTTCTCCGCTTCAGGCTGCGCTGATGCGTCTTCGCCCGAGCTCTGTGACTTGAACGACTTGTCCGCGGCTCGTAAAGCAGCCATCTTGCTCTCACGTAGCACTCGGAATCCATTGAATGCGTCTGTCTCTGGTGTTAAGAAGTTCCTGATCAGGGAGAAGACGCTCGTACTCGCCGGCGCTCGATCGTCTTGTTTATGACTGCCCTCCTTGCGACTGTGGCGTAGAAGCTCTTGGTCCTTGAGATACGAATGGGTATAATATAGAACTTTGTTGATGAAGCGGTGCAGCTCGGCTGCTCTGGTCTTTACGACTCGGTCACTCTTGGAACCGAATAGCCGCTTGGATGGGAAAGCGAGCTGCTGGACGGACGAGAAGAACTTTTGGGAGGCCTTATCGTCCACAATGTGGCTCTGGCTATCCTTGGCGGTGTGCAAAATGTCTTCCCGGAGTTTTCGGAAGGCAGAGTACGTGTGACGGACTTCCCACGCTTCCTCGTCTTGCTGGACGCTCACGAGGTAGACGGTCTGACCGCCATCGACCTCGACGTGTCGAATGGAAACGACCAGTCGGCTCATATCTTTCTGTTTAGCAGCACAGGCGATCGACGTCGGTGCTACGGAGGTTGTGTGCGATTGCTAGTCAGCGAAATCGATACGGAAGACTGGCCAAAACTGCGGGTAACAAGCTCTCCGTACATACTCCTGACCATTTCGGGATAGACTGTAATATAGACCAATCGACTTTCTATTAACACAAGTTTAAGCCAATCGATAGAGGGAGACAAGTTACCAACTTGAAGTTGGGAAAGCAGTTCGGAGGGTGTAAGTTTAGTGTATGTACTATCAGGCGACGGAAAACAAGGTGTGCTAAATCACTCGCTTGGAACGGCGGTCGTGCGGCCTCCGACGCTACTCTTACTGGTTGCGTGCCCTCTGATACCCTCCTGCTTACGCCTCAGCTTAGGATAAAACACCTAGGTAGACACCACAGGACGCAAACGTCGCTCGTCCCATTGAAGTTAAACACAAGATGCACCCCACGTCATCCACAAACGCTCGAGGCGGCTCTCGTGCGCCAGCCTCGGGATCTCGGGGCAATGGACGCAAGAAGAGGTGAGTCCACTAAATTGAAATTTCGAATGAGGCAGTGTGTAAACGCGAGATGGTCCAATGTAGCGCCAACAATCGACAGGATGCGAGCAGCTCCAATGGAAATTGGGCTGCGGTAGTAGGAGGCAGTCAAAGCGCCTCCTCCTCCTCCACTTTGCCTCCGGGATTTAGCAATAGCAGTGAAACAGGTCTCAGTGCATCGTACCAGCGTCTACTGCGTCATCGATCTCTCTTTGCCTTTCGATCTCTTGTGGTACGTCTTCTAATACGATCCATCTCTGTCCATTGGGTTTATCTTTTGACCTTTTTATTGAACAGGGCAAGATGGTGGATGTAGAGCTTCGAGACGCATCTCGATACATTGGCATCTTGGACTGCATCGATCCGGATGACTATTCCGTCGTGCTCAAGAGTGCTCGGCAGGTGGATGCGTCGACGGATCGCACCGGCAGCACAGTTGTCTTCAAGAGCTCTCAGATCGCACAGATATCGGCGGACGGGGCAGTTACTTCTTCCGAAGTCTTCTCCTCGTCGTCCTCTGGTTTCCGCACCGACACGGAGATCAGCTCGAACCGTCGAGACAATTTGTACGGACGAGAGCTTGAAACGGCTTCTTCCTGGCTGGACCCTTCGCTCGACACGGGAGAGCTGGAAGACGCTCGTCGCAAGTCCAAGGACGGCGCATGGGACCAGTTCAAGGCGAACGAAAAGCTCTTTGGCGTCAAGTCTTCCTTTGATGAAAACTTGTACACGACCAAGCTAGACAAGAACAAGATCAGCAGCGCTCAGTCGAAAGAAGCTGCTCGGATCGCTGCCGAGATTGAAGGACAGACGTCTAAGAACTTTCACTTGCAGGAGGAGCGAGGACAGAAGAGTCAGAACGACGGACCGGACGTCGATGAAGAGGCCAGGTACAGTTCTGTCGACCGAAAGCCGGGATCCTACGTCCCGCCAGCACAGCGGAAGCAACAGCAGCAACAGAAGCCAGCGGAGAAGCCGGATGAAAAGACAAAGGACAAGGTAGTCAAAAAGACGGCAGACGAGTCTGCTGAAGAGTCGGGTGACAAGCCAAAGACCTTTAGTGACGCTGTGACTGGCAAGTCGACGGCATCTCCATCCTCCACGGAGCCGGAGAAGCCGAAGAAGGGACTGAACCCCAATGCCAAGGAGTTCAAGCTGAGTGCCACCGCCACTGCTTTTACACCGAGTTTCATGCCAAAGGAGCCTGCCTACACGCCTCCTCCATCAGAAGAGTATCCGACGCCAGCGTACGCAGGGTATGAAGGCCAGGAGTGGGGATACGAAGGTGCTCCCATGGGCGATGACATGATGCAGCCGTACATGTACATGCCGATGGCGTACCCGCCACCGATGGTTCAGCCACCGAATAGCGGTAGGCCGGGCAGGGGATTCGGCTACCAGCAGCAGTACCAGCGGGCATATTACAACCAGCCACCCCCAGGTACTTGTAGCTAATTCATGTCAAATTGATGAGAGACTGATTAGTTTGTAGGATCTGTCGGATACGGATCTCCGATGCAGGGCAGCCCCCAGCCACCTCTGCCGCAAGAGCCGACACCTGACGGGCAACCCAGTTATCAGCCGTTAGATGTGGCCGCTCCCGATGGCGCAGGAGCGACCCAATGAAGTTGCCCTGAGATCCAAGCTACTTGGTTGAAAGTCGAAAGTTGAAAAGGCAAGGATCAGGCGAGTCGGACTGGAGTAACAAGGAACTCGGCCGGTGCGCTCCGTAGGAACGTGCCGGTCTCTTTTTGCCCTCTAGCAAGTATCTATTTTCGAGTTGGACGTTTCATACTTTTTATCTCGACATGCTCCCGCACATCCATCGCACTACACCTGCATACGTGGACACTAGGTCCAGCGTTGATAAGAACAGTCGAAGCGAGACTGCTTCCAATCAAGGTACATTGCAGCACTCTTCTTGTTGCTTCTAGAGTAGGTTCATCCTGGTGCAGGCGCATTGGACTTGGAGCAGCGCGTGAGGTGGCTCGAGAGAGAGAATGAGCGATTTCGAGAAGAATTGGTGACGTGGAAGAGGCAAAAGGTAGACTGGGATAGCGGCCATGGGAATGGAATGGTAAGATGGCGACTTCATGATGTGATTTTCTTTTAAGATTGACGTTTGGTATGCGGAAGATGTAGACAACTCGAGGTATCTGCAGCCTAGTGTCTGTGTGTTGTACGAAAGCGATTATCGCTGTGAAATAGACGGTCAAGTTTTGGCTAAGCTACAGCAGTTGCTCAATGAAAAGATAGAAGAGGATGCGCTGCACATGCATCTAGAACAACACAAACTAGCTTTACTCTTCGCAGAGGTAGGATAGTTGTCTACTGAACAGTACAAGAGAAATTTACCTGTGTGGTACGACGCGTAGGTTTCCAGACTGTCCAATGGGTTTGTGGAGATGGATGAAAAGCTCTCGGAAGTGTCAAAGGGCACAAAGGCAAAGCTGGATCAGCAAAGTCATCGATTACAGTCTTTCATCAACGAGTACAACACAAAGACTGTTGAAAGTGCACTGAACCTACCAAGAGATAGTGTATGCTAGGATACTACCCATTTACGATCTGTACGCTAACTGGAGCGAATTGATAGCATGGAGTACCGGAAGAAATACACCAAGCCATCTCACAACTTCGAACACAGCTTTCGTCTCTTCGAACGGATGTGGAAAATAATCGAACGGAGTGCTGGAAGAAGGAGGGTGGCGTGAGTCAAAGCTTGACAGAAATGCGCAGCGCATTAGTCGACGTAGAAAACCGCATAAACGAGAAAGTTGCCAGTAGTGTCAGTGCCCTTCAGGCTCGTTGCACGGCCGATAAGATTGAGCTCGTTCATGTGCTCGAAGAACAAAGGCAGCTACTCGCGGGAACTGATTTAAAGCGTTTGCACTTGCAAACACAGGATATCCAAAAGGTTAGTGATGGTCTGGTGGCACTAGAGCACTGGGCCGTGTCCGAATTTCGTCACTTGAAGCGCATTCTTCAATGGATGACGCAAGAAAGTGAAGGACAAGTGCAAGCATTGGCAGGTCAAGTGACTGCCTCAATGAGAAGGCTAAATTCAGTTGCATTGGAGCGCACTGCCGAGACATCGAAATGCGTTGGTGAAATGAAAGCGCTGGCAGACACTGTTCAACGAAATGTCCTCAAGTGGAATAAGAATCTAGACGAAGTGAACGGATGGAAGGTCAGTGTTGAACGAAGTTTGGATCATGTTGTGGATAGCTACGAATCTACCGATCGGCATATAAAAGAGCTTGAAGATGTGCTGCAGCTAGAAGTTCGAGCTCGACAAGACAGTGATGCGCGAATGAAGCAGCTTGTCAACAAAGACGCAGAAGGATGGATGAAGAAACTATCAACGACTCGTGAAGAAGTTGTGCGCGTCTTGAAGAGACATCGTGAGCGATTAGATACGGTAGACGTCGTTCAGGAGACGCTACTGGAATTTATGAACGCCTCATGCAACCAGAGGATGGAGGAAAAGGATCTGCTTTCTATCAGTCGGAGCGTCACACCACAACTATCTGTCACGTTTTCACAGTCGACAAGTGTGGATGCTAGCACCTGTCCGATGACCCCCCTCCATAAAAATATCCCTTGTGGTGCGACTACTATGCCGGCTCCAAGTATTGTAAATATGAGAAAGAAATCTCAAGGCAAGATCCATCGTGACGAGACTGCAATTAGTGTCATGCCATCTCTTGCGGTAGAAGTAGAAGAATTGCCAGGGACAAACAGTACCGCATCATGTTTATCATCGCACGGCACAATTAAAGCGTGGTGGCAGGCGAAATTGGATCATGTGGAACAGAACAGTGCCATACAAGGTTGCTTGGATGCGATCGTTGCCCAAGTTACCATTGCATCAGTAGCAGAGAAACTGTCTGTTGTACAGACCTTGTTGGATACGGCGCTTAAGCAGGAACACAACAGCGTCGGCAATCGAGAAGCTACGATTTCAATATTGGCTTCGGAAACTCGTGACGATGGAGAGGTGAACAGGTTGAAGAATGAAATACTGCAGTCCTTGAAAATGGAGTTGCATCTTTCCGAAACAAACATTCATGGCTTTCAAAATGAAGGTTTACCGTTACATCCTCCGCCTGTGCACGTAGATCGATTGGATATAGCAAAACAGGAAGAGTTAGGCCGAGTGAGAGACAACGATACTCTGCCACCAACAGCTAGGAATATGGAGCTGAAGACGGTCCAAAATGATGAAGTCCATTTTGGTTCTGACGAGAAAGTTGCAATCACCTTTGATCAAGTAGACAATACTGAGCAGCAAATGCATGAGGACAATCTAACCACTAGTGATGACGGAAGTATTGACCATGGCATAACCGCGCCCCCCTGTTATATTCAGATAGGGGTCACAAATAATGCCGAGCAGCGGGCGGTGGAAATGGAGCATATACGGCAGTGCTTGGAGGGTATAGTCCACCATGTGGTTAGTTTGGATAGGTAATAAACCCTAGAGATAAGACCAGGTGCCTAGTGCTATCATCTTCCAACATGCAGAAATGTATTGGCATCTTGAAGTGGTTAACGATTCACATTGAAACTGGCACGGACGGATCAGGTCGAGTCCGATGGATTTGCGTTCGCGGGACCAACTGCGGAAGCTCTTCTCTCCCGCCTGACGCGACTCTTGGAGATTGATTTCCGTCCGGATGCGTTCCGTTCGGACTCGGATCCTGAGGTGGCGTGATGGCGACGTACCACCCCCATTGGGGTGACTCGGTGTTCTGGTCATCCGAGCCAGGCCTGGAAACGTTAGCATCAGCCCCTGCTTTGCTGTTGAGTCCACATTCCAAGGACGCGTGAGACGCCATGCCTGGTCTTGCCTTATACGAAATCAGATCTGCCACTGGTTCTTCCATCTTTTCGTCTTCATCTTGGCTCACTTGCTCGTCTAACTCTAGGTGCTCAAAGACTTCCGTGAGACTGCCGCCGTGCTCGTCACACCAGCTCACGCCGTTATGCAATCGAGGTTTTCGAGTTGCATTCGACTTGGGTGGCTCTTCCTCTTGCACGTGATGTTCTTCAAGCTGCTCGACGGCATTGGCTGTGGCATTCCAGTACGTAAGCACCGAGACGGCTGTGGCAGCGGCTGTGGCGAGTACGGGGTGCTCTCGAAACCACTGGACGCCGCTGGAAAGTTCCTTGGCGGTCGGGAAGAAGGAGGACGCGCCAGCGATCTGGTCTAGGCCGCTCATGATGCCGATGCTGAGTTCTGTAAAGACACTGTGTCCCACGTAATAGCCTTTGCTCAGTACGCTTAAGTACGACCTTTCACGTTCCACTTCTGATTCCGTCGGGCGCATTAGTGCGCTCGGGGTTTCTATTTAGTGCACCCATTTTAGCGATTCGGTCGTGTTGTGTCGTATTGCCTGCATTAGTGATTTTCCATGTGCACAATATTTACGGACATTTCCCGTTACCTTCTGGGTGACAGGGCGGTTTTGACTTGACTCGAGTATGTCGGGAATAGAACTCCCCACAACGTAAGTCGCTGAAACCAGCCAATTTGTGCCGGAAATAAAGCGGGTGAGAGCGGAGGAATCCGACGACGAGTACAAACGCCCCCAGTGCCAACACGAGAAAACATGACCAGCGACGATGAAGGAGATTGCTGTCCGCTCTGCATGGAGGAGCTCGACCTCACAGATAAGACGTTCGATGCCTGTCCGTGCGGGTATCAGGTCTGCCTTTGGTGCTGGCATCAGATCAAGAACGAGTACAATGGTCTTTGTCCAGCCTGCAGGACGCCCTACTCGGAGCTTTCGAAGCAAAAGCCGAGCCACATTGACAGAGAAGAGTGCGTCTCTAACCTTGTATAGAGTCGCATGGTGTAATAATAGCTCACTCGATTTCTAGTGTCGTTCGGCGGACCAAGGCACGAAAACAGAAAGAGAAGCACGACCGGCGGTCTGCGGCACAGGGCCGAGGCAAGCCGACCAGTGCAGCATCTAAGCGCAACCTCTCGAGCATGCGTGTGATGCAGCGCAACTTGGTTTATGTTATTGGACTGCCAGAGCATTATGCCGAAGAAGAAGTACTTGCTATTAGCTTTGGCACGTCAGACGAATATTGATAAACGTTCATTCTAGATGCTGCGGTCGAACGAGTGCTTTGGCCAGTACGGGAAGATCACAAAGGTGGTGGTAAATAAAAGTCATCTCAAGACGGACAGAACGAACGCCACTGCCAGCGCTTACGTGACATTCGCTGCGAATGAAGATGCGCTCACCTGCATCTTGGCAATAGACGGCTTCATCTTGGACAATTGTCAACTACGGTATTGTCCACTCGGATCGATAGACTGACGCTCGGAACTTTTAATGACCGTCTCGCCCATAGAGCGTCGTTCGGGACGACCAAGTATTGCAACTTCTTTTTGCGCAACATGCAGTGCAACAACCCTGAATGTCTCTACCTGCACGAGCTCGGAGATGACGAAGACAGTTTTACAAAAGAGGAGATGCAAGCAGGTGTGTTGCTAGAACGATATGGCAATTAGAGATTGGAATCTAACATTCGAGGTAGCTTTACAGTCCAATAAAGCAGCCTTCCGACAGGCCGCTGGAGCTCCGGATCAGTCCGACGTTCGAGCAGGTTCATCCTTCCCACCTCCAAAGCGATCCAACTCTTCGCCGACACAGGATGCTCGTCAGGACGCCCAGAGGAAAGCCCAGAGCGCTGCAGCTATCCACAAACTTAAACAGAACCACAGTATGGCTGAAAAGACATCGCCTAGCGCTACATCCTCGCCATCATCCAACAAGTCAACGACACCTCCATCGAAGCACGCGTCCTACAGTCGCATTGTGGCTGGAGAGCAAAAGGATGAAACACAGGATGAAAAGGAAGATGCGCATGTGGATGGAAATTCAGAGAAGCAGGACCTCGGACCGCTGGAAGCGCTTAAGATGACGAACGGATCGACGCAGAAGCCTGCGTGGGCGCAGCCATTCCCTTCTCCGGCCGTGAAGCAGGAGAAGGAAGAACCGGACTTTACTTCCTTTGGCATGGGCTTTGGCTCCGGGCTCCAGCTCGAATCTACGAACGATCCGTGGCAAGAGTCGAACCAGAAAGACCTGTCGTTCAATTCTTTCGATTCCATATTCAGCCAGCGGAATGAACCAACAGAAACACTGGCAGGTCTCTTGGGCGTCGAATTGAGCAGCACGCCGCTTGTGCACGGCGACTCTGGCAGCAGAAGTTCTCGCTTTGCCTTTGCGACCGAGGCAGAGGAGAACGCACACATGTCTTCCACAGCCTACTCGGTGGCAGACGCAGCTATGCGCCCTACAGATTCTAGTCAGACGAAGCCACCTGCTTCCCAACCGACCTACCTCAGTGGATTCTCCTCTGCTTCTCCGAATTTGAACGACTCATTCAATACTGGTCTCGGAGGCTTTGGAGAGAAGAAGGAGAATGGCCTTGCGTTCCTCCAGCAGATGCTGCCGAACGTCAACATTAGTGTCGGTGGAGACTACGACTCGTCTGCGAGGCATCGGTCACAGTCGGTCGGCCCGTTCGCTAGTGAGAGCAACAACAACTGGAATCAGAACGCCTTCTCTGGATTCAACGGATCCGCTCGTACGCCGCAGCGGTCGATGAGCTTGTATGGCTTTGGAGATGGAGCTGTCGACGCCGGATACACTGGAAGCGATCGACGTGGCTTTCATGGATCGTTCGAGAGCGCGGCATATAGGGACGTGAATGCGCTGGTGGATAATGGCGCGTAGATCGTTTGCGACTCCGTAGGCTACTACACACACATATCACACATAAAGCCTACGAGAGTTTGCTGTTGGAGAAGGTATTGCATGGAGAAGAGAGGCAAAGGTGCCGAAAGAGCTAACAAAGACACTTTTGGAGGAAATGTGTTGTGCCTTCGGTTTCATATTTAATTTTAAGCATGCTGATGGAAGCGTCCTTGGATAGCACACGACTGTTACGAGATGAAAGTCGCGGCGAGCTGGAGAGTGGCAGTCAAAGTGAGAACGGCGTGGTATCGGCAGATTTAGCCACTGAAAACGCTAGTCCTGATGATCAATTGACTGAAGGCAAGGTGGATACTGATGGATGTCTACATGAGTTCGAGTACGACATCAATTGCCCAGCATGGTTCCGACACAGCTTTCCTGGCGAAGACTACAACGAAATGCAAGCAGTCGAAGCAAAACGTGGAGATGTCAGGTGTGAAGAGTGTGCTATCCGCTGTGCCATCCTTGCGTGTGCTGACTGTGACCTCACGCATGTATGCTTTACCTGCATGGATGCTATCCACATTGTACTGCTTATTAATGCTTAGTAGCAACGTATTCCTTCCAACTTACATCCGTTTGATAGACTTGTAACTTGGCACACCACCAAATCAACTTGATCAGCAATGACACAGGCCCGAGTGTAAAGCAAATTCTGAAGCAGACCGAGATAGAATCTGAGCATATCGTCCAACCTCGCATATATCACCCGTCAAGCTGCCCAGCATCACCAACTAAGTCAGGTACGGTGAAATTGCTACCCGGAGACAATATTTTCTTTCGACATAGTGAATGTACGCGGTGGAAGCGAGAGCTTTTGCACGGAATTGTCTTGTCGAGTACGCCAGAGGCAGGTACGGAGACGACTTGTGTCGTGCCAAAAACATATCATCGCGTCGTATGGATCAGAGGCATAGAGGCACTTGAAAATGGCTTCTACAAAGCAAACCTTGTACCGCCAGATTTGGCTCCAGGACAAACCTCGTTCTGGCCTATTCCTATCGGGGAGTTTCCAACTAGACTCGCCGCTTGGCGAGCAGTTTTATCAGCTGAACGTATTGCACGGCACAAACTGCGACGAGAGGTACTCGGAAAGCGATTTAGTGTCGATACTTTCCCGACGGACGAAACCATCGATGAGATCATTACGGAAACTTGGCATGAATTAGAAAACGAGCTGCAAGTGCGACGACAGGATATTCTTTTTGGCATCAGCAAGCAATACGATTTGAAATTCATCACAGAGATCGTAAACGGGACGTGGAATTTTAAGGCTTGGATGGACTTCATAGGAAGAAAGCGATACTTGCTGGAAGATGAAGTTTGCAAACTCGACTGCCAGTCAAATAAAACAGGATCGAGTCGTTTTACATCCATATACTGGAATCCAGATGCACGGATACGCTTCTTTCGATTGGAAGAGCGTGATATTTTGCTTCCGAGGACAGTTCGGAATGCACATCTGACAACAATTGTCACTCAAATGCTTTTTCTCTACCTTGGCCACAGTTGGAGACAGTGGCAGGTCTTTGTCAAGTGGAAACGTCTGGAGGAAGTACGTTTGCGTCAGTATGAAGCTGCTTCCAAACTTCAACGGTGGATCCAAAGGGTCAATGAGCGCAGGAGGGAAAGTTTGAATGCTTTGGCCGCACTCGCTCACGCCGCTGATGGCATCGACCTTTACATTCGGCGTCAAGAGCAGGCTGTAAAGCTTTATGACTTTATGTTGGCTCAGTATCAAGCAAAGATGCGGCATGCGATGCAATTGTGGAGTGTAGCAGCAGAAATAGATTCCCCCGAGGTACAGAGGCGGTTGAAAGTCATGGAACAAATTAATTGGCATCCTAGTCATGGACACACTGCGCTGCCAAAACTACCGAACATGCATTCAAGGCAATTGAAGAATGGCTTGATACGCATCGAGAATGCAAAACTTTATCGCCAATTCCAAGTGGCACATGTCGGGCCGACAGACCGTTCATATTGGATTATTCGAGGACGTGTACTTGCAGGTAGTTATCCATGGGCAAGTATAAACAATTGCAAAGCCGGATCGAAACACGATGTCGCGGCTCAAATACTCTTAGATGGTGTCGGTACTTTCGTTTGCCTCATGCTCGACGATGAATTATCTGAATTGGAAAGATCGCTCTCGCTACCTCTCGAGATACGGCGAGCATTAAAAACAATGGGCACATTCACAACTCCTTGGACTTTTGAAAAACTCGTGAGAGCAAGCTACAATTCTGTCAAGACTGATATCACCAATGCAATTCGAATAGTCACCAGACACTTGGATACGGCCGAAAAGGATCTAAACAGTGCGAGTAATCCACAGGAACACATCGAATGTTCAAATAGTATCATTCTCTTGCGACAGCAGCTCGAAAAGAACAACCAAATGCTTCAAAATCTGCCAATGCTCAAATTTATTACCCTTCCTATTCCCAAACAAACGGCGATAGATGATGAAGTAGTCAAAGAACATGTGAAACACTTGGAAGACCGCCTTCGAGTGGGAGAAAACCTTTACATTTTCAGTTCTAATGGTCACAATCGAACTGGACTTATTGGGTCACTACTGCTCGGTCGATTGTATGGTCTGACATCTAGAGATGCACTGGAAAGAGCACAGCGACTGCATGACTGTCAGATTTCCATGCAATCAGTTCCACAAACGCGACGAACCAGCTCACCTGGCGCTGCGCATCACATAGCAACAGTGCGTCGAATTCTTGCCGAGGCAGAAGCTGTCTACGCTCCAATCCAACTTGTGAATCAAGGAGGTGGTTTAGAGTGGTGGCGAGCCCAACGTAGAGCTGTGGTAGCTGAGCCCTATCTACGGAAAGACGGGTTTATGATCAGTGACAAGCCTGATGCACAAGGACAAGAGTGTCAACGAAACGAGCATTTCAATTTGACTAGGGTTGCAAAGCGAGAGAGCTACGCAGTAAAATTGAAGAAAATATGTGCTCGACAGCAAGCGATGGAAGCTGAGGAGAGCTTAAGCCTCGGTATTCAGTATCCAGTGGTTACCCCAAGAGACCGAAGAGAGCTTCGGCAATGCGTTCGTAGTGTTGCAGGTCATTTGGTAGAAATGGTAGTGCTGCGGATAAATCTTCACAAAGAGCTGTGTGCGCATCAAAGCTCTTGCCGAAACGAAGCAAACGATATCACGATAAAGACAATATTTCAAGCAACGAAAGGAAGAAAGCCATGACAATTTACATGTTGATATAAGCAAGAACCTCGAATGGGACAAGTGAAAATCGTATCTACATGTTTTGTGGTTTTGCTATCCAAGTAATAGTTGATGAAAATTTGGGGCAGACTAGCCGGAATAGAGTTTGTAGCCTTTGTCACCGCTCTTGTACTTGTTGTCGTTCTTGCGAAGGTACTCAATTCTGCAAGATGGCGCTGCATGGTTCCATTGACCGAACTTGGTACAAGAGAGGGTAGCCGAACCCATCATCTTGGTTCCCTTCATGCATTTATAAGTGGCTGTAGACCCTGCAGTGGTCGACTTGAACTTGACGGAGCCTTGGTGTACTGGTGGCGGTGCTGGACACTTGACATTTGGGGTAGTGGATCGAAGTTTTGCATCCACGTTTACGGCAAAGTGGCTGATGAAGCACACAAGGAGCAGAACTATGCAGGCTAGCTTGTTCATGTTGCTTTGGTGCGTGAAGTCAAATGGGGAAGTGAGCTATGAGAACATCGTGTAGGCATTACCCAGCTTCCTCCCAAGATAAATGCCCCGAACGTGAGGATGAGCTCCGTAGTATTTTGAGGTCTTCTTGTCTGGAGTAACCAGGATCTTAGTATGCAAACCAACTCTATAAATAGTGCTTATGTCGTTCGTAATGCAGGATTGTCGACTAGTGAGAAGATATATGGATTGATTCTTCTTGACGAAGAGCGATTAGTATGCTCAGTAGATGAATGATACACTGAGTAAATGAAAAGAATATGACGCGCGAATTGAAATCCGTATAATAGCACGTTCAGCAAGAAGCCAACTTGTAGATTTCCTAGCTTACAGCGACGATCAAATTCGTACGAAGAGCGAAACATGTATGATGCTCGCCAACTCTAGGTTACCAGATGTGTCTGGATCCGTAAATGTTTGTAACTTATGTGTATATTCAGCAAATTTCATCTTGTTAGGAACAGGTGGGCAGCCTAGTACGACACCAATTATCAAAGGCGCAAATCAGGCACTTCGAACTGCTTTCGACGGTACTGCTAGGTATTCTCGATCAACATTGCCCTTGACTTTCATCTCTAATTGCTTCATATGATGCTCTAGAAGTCCTGGAAGACTACTTTATTAGTAAAAAGACAAGACAGACGATGGAAATGGAGTGGAAGCTCATTAGCCAAGGCGCCGAGGCGAAGGTGTATGAGACAACGTTTTGCGACCAGCCTTGCATTGTCAAAGAGCGCGTGAAGAAGAGCTACAGACTGCCTGTGCTCGATAAAAAGCTTTCTCACCGTCGTTTGGTTCAGGAAGCTCGATGCATCCTCAAATGTCGTCGCGCAGGCGTGCTCACACCATGCATCTATCTGCTGGATGAGAACCGTGGTCGGATCTACAGTGAAAAGGTGCAAGGTGGGAGTGTGAAAGATTATCTTCGGCAAAAGTACAAGGAGAACCCAGCGTATGGAGACGAAGCGCTTCAGCTGGCGTACCAGGTGGGCGTAGCTATCGCTAGGATGCACGACGCAGATATTGTGCATGGCGATTTGACGACGTCCAACATGATGCTGCGCTCGAGTGCTCCGACAGATGTGGTCATGATTGACTTTGGTCTGGCCAATTCGCAGCCTCTGCCTGAAGACAAGGCCGTCGATCTGTATGTGATGGAGCGAGCATTCAGCAGCACCCATGTTAACTCCGAGTTGCTCGTAAGATAAGATTATTTCTTCAGTGGTCTATAGAACTGACGCTTGTATGCACTACTAGGTGGAAGAAGTGCTTCGAGCCTACAAGGCCAAGTCAAGGAAAGCAGACTCGATCTTCCAAAAGCTGGCACAAGTCAGACTGAGAGGTCGGAAGCGTACCATGGTTGGCTAAGTGCATGCGGCCAAATGGCGATACATACCGGTGATGCAATGGACCGACGAAGTAGTGACATGCTATTTCGATATGAAAATGCACAACAACTGGATCCAGCCAAATTGCAAAGAAAAGCGTTAAGCACTCGCTTGAACTTCTGTATTCAAGGTCTGATCACCTTATTTATCTTTCTTGTCATCCTATTTCTCATCTTTGTCATCATCTTTGCCATCCTCCTTTTCACCTTCTTTCTTGTCGTCTCCTTTGTCGTCTTCCTTATCTTCTTTCTCATCTTCTTCCTCGTTTCCAGCGCCATTCTTCGAATCGGTGGCTTTCGATGAGCTCGAGCTTCCAAGCATAACTGCTATTGCCTCCGCTCCACTAGCGGACATCATCAGATGAGGCGGCAGAACTTCTGTCGGCTCATCCTGCAACCGACTGGTCTTGTCGATAGCATACTTCCTCAGGAACTCGTTCACTACCCCTGAAACACGTGTAAACACATCCGTCGACGACTCACAGTTGCCTGTTAAGCTCACGACACCAATGAGTACTCCGCTCGAGATGAGTGGTGCACCTTCATCCCCGCTGCAAGTGGCATGGTTACCATCGTGGGCGCAGATCATGTGGTCTGTAACGACGCGCGAGTCCGTTTTACAATTCTCTTTATTGACCACAGGGTAGTGAATGCTCTGCAGCTTTGACTCTTTTGTGATCTTGTCTCCGTTTCCCCATCCGTAAGCAGTTGCAAGTTTCCCCGGCGAATCGAAAGTCATATTTGTCGAATCCGGAAGACCGATGAACCCTCTACTGATGGCAGTTTTTAGTTCTAATATAGCAATGTCGAACTCGCTATCTTTCGAGTTCTCTTCATACAACGGTATTAGCTTCTTATTATCAACCTCGATGATGTCTCCGTCAGGCTCTCCGTCAGCATAACGCGATTTGTGCGAAACATACAGCGGCAATTCGTCCGTCGCGATTTTAGTGTCGTTAACACAGTGCGCGGCGGTCACCACGAATCGGGGAGCGATCACTGTTCCTATGCATCCGTGATAGGTCTTGTTGTCCGGACTGCGTAGACTAACGACGAATTCAGCTTTGTCTATCTCGACATCTTGGTTTATTTCGCCTGCCAAGCTATTCGGACCAACGCGGTTTTCACTCTTTCTTAATGAAACTGCATCTTCGCCCATGCTCGATGGCTGCGCACTACCGACTGTAGCATGCAAGTCTGCGTTGAAATTGATTTTCTCGGCGTAACTTTTGGTGAGAATAGTAAGCGCGCAAAGCGCGATGCATATATTTCTGCTGGATGGCATGACAATTGCCGCTAGAGATGTATATAGATGACTTTGTATTCGCAGCACGAGATAAATTTACGAATGAAGTCAGTGAAAGCGCTCAATAAAGTTTAAATCAAGTAAATCTGAAAGCAGAGTTGATTTCGACTGCATATGTCGTTCATCCCCTGGATTGCGAAGCTGAATAATTAATGTTTGATGTATTCTATCAACCTACACAGCAGTACATTATGTAGAATGCACTTTGTATTGTTACCACTATCGAAGATACGACATTCTGTTTGTCTCGAGCAATTTAACTGGCGCATCGAAAGGTGTTTAAATCGAGGCCGTGTTCGCGCATAATACCGAGTCAGCAAAATGTGGGGTTCAGATTTTGTATCTCTATTCATGAGGAATCGAATCGGGCAATTCCGCGTTCGTTGAGAATCACCGATTTTGCTTTGCCGCTTGTCATTGGAAACCTAGCGTAGCACTTCAACATTTCTTTCCCACCAAATTAGGAGCGCAAAAAGAAGTGTTTGGTACCCACAATAGAGATGCCGCTTTGTGCTTTTAACACATCTCGCCTCTCGTACTCTATCCTACCTTAAAATTGAGATTCCCGTTGTCATGCTCGCTGTAGCGTGATCCATGGGAAATTTGCAACAAGTACGCGAGTCTTTTCGGGACAAATTATGCTTAAATCGATATACCCTTCAACATAATCTTCCTTTTTGGTCGACTAAGGGCGATTATCGAGGCATAACACCGATCTAGGTTTTCTTGTGTTTGTTTAATTAGTGCCTATTATTCCCCGCATAATCCCTGATTATATGCTCAACGATCACGGGCTAATGTCTTATTGAATGATGTGTTGATTTATTCTCATCTTTGACTCCAACTTCATCCAGAACCTTTTACGTTTGATTGGTCTGATATACGCGATCAAATTGTAATCGACCAACTATATGAAGTTTAACAGGTTTCACTGATAACCATACAAGTAATGTAGCATCGTAACTTAGCGTTCAAGCACTTCAAATCCTATCAAACGACAACACAATGCGGTGATCGGCGACCGTCAATCGCACACTCTCCCTTTTGCTCAAGACCAGGCACATCAAGCAGAGCTACTTTGTGCATCGTCACAGCTTTTCTATTTTTTAACATTTAAAAAGCCTCTGATTCCACTAGACTACCGCATTCAAAAGTCACACCGACACCACCAGAAAATAGAAAGTATGCTTCAGTTTGCATTCATGGACAACAAAGTCAGTTTGTCGGACACTCAGATTGCCACTGCCGTTGGGGCAACGACACTGATGCTGTGGCTACTCAAAGTCAAACTAGAGAGTCGAAAGACAAACGCCCCCACTCACAAGGACTCCAAGCCTGTCATAGGCAGCTCTTTCGATGTGTTGGACAATGTGCACCGGTACTGGGACTGGTTAGCAGATGAGACTGACAGGAACGAAGGCCGTCCGTGGGCATTCTATGTGATGGGTCGGCCCGTAATGATCAACATTTCGACGCCTGATTTGTTTCAGGACATTTTGAAGACGCAATTCGAAAACTTTGGCCGTGGTGGGTCCACCGGGGAAGTTATCAACGACATCTTCGGCAAAGGCATTCTTGGTGTTGATGGTGATCAGTGGTACTTCCAGCGAAAAGCTACAAGCCACTTATTTTCCATGCAAATGATGAAGACGGTGATAGCGACGACGGTCCGGGACAAGACGAAGGAGATGGTGGACGTGCTCTCCCATTTCGCCAAGTCTGGAGAAGAGCTAAGTTTAAAGGAGTTGTTCGGAGAGTATACGACGGACGTATTTGTCAAACTTGGACTCGGCGTCGACCTTGGAGCTATGAAGTACAGCTACGAGAACAAGGTCAGTCCCGTAACCGCAGCCATTGACACATGCCTCGGAGTGTCAAGTGCTCGAATTCTTCAGTCGCACACGTTGTGGAAGGTGAAACGGCTATTGAACATTGGCTCCGAAAAGGAGCTACATGACAGCGTCCAAGTCGTCAACCAAGTTGTATACACCATCATGCAAAAAAATGCAGAGCAACAGCAGCAGCGGCTGACTTCGGCTGAGGACTCTACGGACCTGCTATCGGCTGTTATGGACAATAAGCTTAGTGGCATTCCCGGTGGCGATGAGTTCCAGCAAGACATGGCGGCTGTTCGTGATATGGTGGTCAATTTCGTATTGGCTGGCAAGGACACGTCGAGTGTGGCCATCAGCTGGTATACAATTAACATGAATCGATATCCTGAGATCGCCCGCAAAGTCCGCGAGGAGATTAAGGAAAAAGTGCCTAAAGTGATGGAAGCGTCCGTCTCCGATCCGTACGTTCCGACGATGGACGAAGTGTCGAATTTGACATATCTCGAAGCCACTTTGCGTGAAAGTCTTCGACTGACGCCATCTGTAGCGTTGACGGCTCGAGAGGCAAACCAAGATACAACGCTTGTTGATGGCACTTTCGTCCCGAAAGGAGGGGTCTTGCTGATCAATATGTATTCTAGCGGTCGCACAGAGGCTGTGTGGGGGGAAGACGCACGAGAGTTCCGGCCGGAACGTTGGATCGACGAGAAGACAGGAAGGATTAAAAATGTTTCGTCGTATCAATTCCCAGTCTTCCTTTGCGGTCCAAGAGAGTGCCTCGGAAAGAAGTTTGCCATGATGGAGATGAAGATGGCACTTGCGACGATCATGGGTCAGTTTGATATTACTGTAGAGAAGCCATGGGAAGAAACGTACGAGATCAGCATCGCATCACCCGTAAAGGGACCACTGAATGGCACTGTCAAGGTCTTAAGCCAAAGCGATCTCCAACGGACTACGTATTGAGACCAAATGTGAAGAACCAGAACATGGTAAAGTAGCGTAAAATGAAAAGTGTCCTTGCCGTTGAAAAGATCATTCTTTCATGAAAGTTGTATTTTGACAATGCTTCATACTAGAAGCAGTTTAATGACTTGTGAAAATAGTACCGAATGTCCACTGGGACATTTCTTTACCCTTCTACGTAGTGTTCATAGGCAAACTATACCATCATGATGGCGTTTACTGTGCACTACTTGAGAGGTAAACGCAGGCTTTATGTTCCTTTTTCCACGGATTCTGTTAACCGATTCCGGAAGCACTGATCCGAGAATATTCCACCGCCAAAAACCTACGTACAAGCGTGCCTTCTGAAGCACTCACATGGATCCGATTCATTGCAAAGAGGCTTTGAAATAGTTTATTAAAACACCGATTTTATCTCTACTCTATATGTAGGCGCGGTCGAATCGTCGAAGAGTGAGTCAGCAGCTTGTCTAAATTGAGGCGTGGAGACGACTCTTCGCATCCTTATTGATGTCATCTTATAACTATAAATGCAAATGCTGTGCTCAAATCCTAAATAGACAAGCTGGTGGCTATGGCATGCGCGCTTGACTTTGCGCATTATGCCACTCTACAAATTCGAGTACGAGAAATTGCGATCCTAATCGAAATAGCTTCAGCAAATGGGATACCATGTGACTTTAAAACACCAGCTTCGAATCATCGACTGTGGGAGTCGTATACGGTACCCTCTTCTAGAGCTATCATCTTATAATTACTCAACCCCTGTGCTTTTTTACTATCTCCCAGGGAAAGTAGCCAAATCACTTTTACCTCACCGACTCATTGTATGTGGTGCTGATTAGCTCGTACTCGCCAATTCCTGGGATCGTAAGCAAAGATACAACTAGCATCAAATCGAACAAAGCTTACTTCTTTAAGAATGAATTATATTGATTTTTAAAAAGTAGGAGCAAAAGATTACTGCAACTGAAGCGAACTAAGCAAATGGAAGTCAAATATCATACACAGCTTGAAAGGATTAAACCGGCGTGATTTCACTTTCATTTACGATCGCCCATATACATGTAATTCTTTCATGTATGCATCGCCTACACTATTCGGTGCAGTCTCATCATTTTCATTCCATCGATTGTTGTCCATGTCTCTTTCAAGACCCAAACGAGCGTACTTGTTGACAAAGTCCCAAACCGAAGTCACGCGTACAGCCGTATCAATTGTAATCGGATTACAGAGATAGCTTCCTCTACTGATTATTCCAACGACTTTGTTTTTAAAGATGACAGGGCCGCCTGAATCTCCTTTACAACTTTTCTCGTACGTGCCGCTGTAGCACATATGGCGCCTTGATAGCCAGAATTGCGCACCACTTTCCATTGCTTCACTCCTCGTAGGATCCTTCCTCTTCAATTTACAATCTTCATGGCTCATAATTGTAACAGTTCCTGTCAACAAATTGGACGATATTTTTTGAGCTTCAGACGTCATTCCCCATCCATAAACCTGTGCTATCTCACCGGTCATGTCGTCTGTATCTTCATCCGGATGAGCTAAAGTAGCAAAATGGCGATGCTCCTCGCTCACGTTTTCACTGAGTTCAAGTACTGCTACATCCAACACTTGCCTTTTTTTAGGATTATACTTGCGTGGGATGTACATTTTGGCAACTTGAATGACTTGACCTGATGACCTTGGTTGACCGCGTTTCAAGGAATGAACACGCGCGAGTACAAAGTTGACACGCCGATAGACATTATTCGTTTTATCTTCATCAAACATGCAGTGTGCTGCAGTCATGAGATATTTTGGTGCAACCAATTCAGCGCCACACAGTTTCCATTCCCATGTATGCCTCTCATTTCTTCCCAACATAATTTGAAGCGAGACAATAAATGGAACACGATTTATATCCGTTACTCTCAAGCCATGGTACACTCGGTTCTCTTCACTAAGGTTCATGCTCATAGATGTAGCATTGGTAGCTTCGTTAAATTCGCGCTGAAAGTCATATCTTGTAGGGTGACTATCGTTCCCGTGAGAGCTTGCAATAGTCGTTTTAGTTGTAGAAATTACTATAAGCAGCACCACCAAGATAGCTATCGATCGAGCTGGAAGTGATTGCATCCTTTCAGCTTCTGTAAGTTCGCTGTGGATTTGTGCAAATAGAAAATGGTAAGATTACCTCTGTACAAAGTATACGGGTTTAATACTGTATCGTACGCGGGTATAGCAAAACAATCAAGTCCAAGCCGAATACTGTATGATTTACGATCAAACCAGCTATTAACATTCACTAGATCTAGACACCTAGGTAAGGTAGCTATGTAATAGACCGTTTCCAAACTAAAAATATTAAAATCAAATCTACTTTGATGAGAATATACGTGGTACAATGCTATCGTGACTATTCATACACCTGCATTTGAATTAACTATCTATCGTGGTTGTCTACATGTAAATGCTGCAATCTGATTGCAGCAACCTGGTGCTACCGCTACAACTCGACCTGCATCATCTTTTATTGTACTGATGTTGAAAACGCACTACCTAGTATAAGGCCCTCGACTCAACAAAGGGGCGGAAATAGCTTCATGGCGAAATCAAAGGTACAGATTGCAAGACTTATACACGACTTTATAGGGCTTCAAAATAGAGCGCAATGACAGTATCAACGGTCTACAGAATTTAATATAAAGCAGAATGAGTTTCACATATCGACTACTGCTTCTGTCCTGTGATATAAGCAAATCTCTACTTGACTTGACGACGGATAATATGGGGTTTCAGATATTCGATTCTTTTGCTGTTTTTCTCGAGCCATCTTTTGGCAAGAATCACTCCAAGCAATGCGCTTCTGAAGCTGCGTCTTTCGAGTGATTTGCTATCCAAAGTAATTTTTTATTTACTTGTCAAAGTTGATACACTAAAATTAAGAAATAAATTGATTTTAGGAGGTAAGCTTTTTGAAAGGTCGCGCAGGTTGACAGACACTTCAAACACACAGTAGTGCAGTATATGGAAAGCTGGACTTTGCCATGCGATTTTACTGGCATAATACATCGTCACGAAGCCTAGAGACACATCAGTGCCTCGATTTTAAGCAATGCACATGTATGGACGATTAAAATAGCACGAGGAGACAATGCGGGCATATAAAATGAGCTCACTATCTGGTAAAATTATATGCACAGAATCGATTTCGCTGTCATTGTCTAGTATCTACTCGGTAAGTAAGCATGGGAGTCCCCAGCTACCGTCCCTCACAAGAACTTACTGTACTTGCTTGGCTCTAATCTGAACAGGAATGCTAGTATGATGCTTGATAGGGGCAATTGATCAGTACAACCGATAGGTGTGAATTCTGAGTAACATATAAAGGAACCCCAGAACCAAAGACCCTTGCAATCGATACTGTCATCTACCGACTAAACTTCTCCAGGAAATTATAAATTCTGAAACTCCCTATTTGTCCTCTTCTTTTCAATTAAACCACGGTCTATTTAGTAACATCATTATCTATCCCTAACGTGAACGCTAATAGCCGCACATTCCTCCTCTACGCCTCATCCCACAGTGGTTTCGCTATCTTGCTGCAGTCTCAGCTCAGTCATCTTCAGCCATGCTAGCTGCCGATCACGCTCTTGGTCTCTTAAGTCAAGTTCAGAAACACTATTCCTCCACACTTTTTCAACCATCGTGTCCAATTCCTCTCTATCCTTCGTACTGCCTCGCACAAAAGATTTCTCATCCGACGGTTTCCTTTCTGACTCAACAACTTTAGCAACTGCGCTAGACGATGTGAACTGTGCAAAGGCGCTCAGCGAACCTTCAGTTGAAGGACTTACTTGATCCGCGCCAAACTCATAGATTTCACCAGAGCATGATTCCTTGCCTGACCAAACACCCGATTCTTCCG
>JAADVB010000161.1:0-43838 GCA_023334545.1 Salisapilia sapeloensis | reverse complement strand
TGGATTCGTTATAAACTACTTGAAATATGCAGGCGTTTCTGATGCGACCAATCTCTTGCCTAGTTGGAAAGTGTCCATGGTCGGGTTCTACCCCATCAAAATTTGGTGAACACAAGTGATTGAAATAGACTACGTCGAGCTGGATTGTGTCTGGAAGATACCGACGTAGTGTGGTCTCTTGCAGTCAAGTTTTAAAGACAACTTCATTGCTGGACAGAGCCGCTGTAAAACACGATAAGTTTCTTGCAAATACTTCATTTTCCTGTCCTTTGCATGTATCTTTCACTAAACATCGACGAAGACAGTGCTTGGTCACTCGCCATCTCGTTAGTCGGGATTCGACAGGTTCCGACCAAGTCGATCACGACTTAACTAGAGTGCATCTACATCTTCCATCTAGTATCTTTTAAAGCGTGCGAGTACCACGAAACTTCCACTTCGTTGTCCACTCTTGTCATGTTAAGCATACCTCTTCGATCTCAATACAAATTAAAAACTATCCCATTTGTCTATGAATTTGTATTGCAATGTCCACATATCCTAAAAGGCGCCAAAATGACCACAGAGGCAGGTACGAGTGTACTTCGGCAGGTGCTGGCGCAGGTAAAAGCATCCAGCGACAGAGAATTCACAGTCGAGCATGGCGAGATGCTAGCCAGTCTATGCAGAGAAGACATAGCCCTGCTACACGCAGCAAGTTCCCTCGTAGAGAAGAAGAAGGTGGTTGTGATCGAGTCCAAGCCTTCCGGTCGACGCTTCGGCCGCGTCCACACGTATGGCAGGTTCCACCGGCCGGACGAAATCGACACAGGTGATCATGATCGAGAACCTGGCTTTGTGAACTGCTTGGACCACTTTTGCTCCTGCGATGGGTTCGTCGACATTGCGAACGCGAGTGCTGTCGCCATGGTACTTGATACTTTTGAAACGTAACGTGTATTCGGTGGCTTATGCTGAACAGTGCAAGCACATGCTGGCCTACTTACTGGCGGATGCGACCAACGCCCATGAGCTCTTGACGGTAGACGACACCGAGCTCAGGACCATGCTATGCTAAGAAAGACGACGACGTCATGGTCTACAGGATCCGACGCACTTCGAGCGTCCGCCTCAAGTACGCGATTTGACCGAAAGCGACGGCAGCCAGGAGTGCAGCCTCCAGTCCGGCCCACCAGAGGACTCGCCTGTGGGTGCTTTGGATCACTAGAATTTAATTTAGTTTCTTAGGACGTAGCAATGTCTGTTGTGTCATGCACCTTCGTCGTGGTACCGGGTGATGGATCGCATGTACGCCTGCGAGTCCTTAACCGTATCTAGATCCACGGTCAAGTCGTACACGAGGTCCTCTAGCTCCTGCAGTTGTTCTAATGCACGTATAAGACTTTCATATAGCAGTATAAGCACGTCAGAACGTACGGATGCGAGCTGCGTCTGCATTCGAGACGACGTCGTGGCTCGGATCGTCGGCGTGGAAGGAGAAGCCGACGATCACTTTGCCGACGGACGTTACGACGTTCCGGAAGCACGCAGTATGCGTTCCTCCCTCCCCAATAGGTGCAACGAACCGACCAGAGGAGGCTTGATTCCTGTAGATGACCTGATCCTGTCCGTCCGTGAGCTTCACCTCGACGCCGTCCGCGATCCCTTTGAGCACCTCGTAGTTGAGAGACACGCCGTGTTTGTACTCTTGGGCGTCTACATTAAAGCACTCTTCTGCACCACCATTGATCGTCACATGAAGCGCACTGGTGCTCCTACAGACCAGTAAAAGGAGCGCTGGGAAGAGCACTCGTAGCATGCTCATCAGCATTCAGATAGCAAATACAAATGTGGACAGTATGTCTCGAGGTAAAATGTCAACTGTCCGAATATATCTAATAGATAGGAGTGCCACCTTCCTACAGTCATCCTATAGCTATCCTACAGCCAAGATGGACTTGGCGGAAGGGCACGAGGAAACCGCCGAAGCCAATTATGGAGTCCTCGCCGCTCTTGACACACGAGACGACCAAGGTGTCAGCATGGCACGAGTTTGCCGACCTGTCGTCCATGGCAGCGCAGGTGAGCATCGCAACGGTCACGCGCGTCGCGCTCTCGTCCATTGACGCAGTGTTTCTTGGTCATCTGGGCGTTGACGAGCTTGCTGGGTCTTCTCTAGCATTGCTATGGACAACGCCGGTGCTCATGGCTGTCTGGGCTTCGATCTCGGCATTGACGACGGTATTTTCTATCTCTCCTCTTTGTCTGCGGAGTGGCTCAATCGTTCTGGATACAGCTTTGCGGGCAAGCCTGGGGTGCGAGGAACAGACGGCTCACTGGGATGTGGTTCCAGCTTGGTCTTTTGATGGCGACCGTGCTTTCATTCCCTGTGGCAGCGTGGTATTGGTGCCTTGGCATTCTGCTGCCACTGTCCACCGACAACGTCGTCGTCGTCGACTTTGCAGTGGGCTTTGCACGTGTGCTCTCGATAGCGATCCTGCCATCTCTACTATTCACCTGCATAAGGTATAACATGCGTATATTGCTATCTATGTCTTCTAAGAGTACTGACGCGCCCGGCACAGACAATACCTGCAGACACTTGGAGTGCTACTACCCACTACCGTCGTAGGTCTGTGCTCTATTGGCGTCGCAATCGCCTCCAACTACATTTGCATATATGGCATTGGGACATGGAACGGCATTGGGTTTCTTGGTGCGCCACTAGCGACTGTCTTTGCCTCGTGCTTCCAACTTACCACGCTCTTCATCTACGCTTTCCTCTATAAAAAGCTTCACCACAGGGCCTGGACAGGATGGGATCTACGTGTGCTGACGTGGAGTCGACTGCAGACGTTTGCAAACCTTGCTGGGCCGATAGCAGGAAACAGCTTCGTGTCTAATTTGGCCAACGCTTTGATATCGCTCGTAGCTGCCAAACTCGGTGCACGAGTCATCGCGGCGAATGCAGTTATCTCCTGTCTTTGGGGACTGCTATGGGCTCTCTTTTGGGGCTACGGCTGTGCAACTCAGATCCGTGTTGCCAACTACCTTGGAGCTGGCACTCCTTCGATGGCAAAGCGAGTGACCAAGCTAGGTTTTGTCTGTACCCTTACCGTTGTTAGTCTGCTAGGCGTGCTGACCGCATGCTTCGGACACGACGTCATTGCTCTATTCACTAAAGATGAGGAGCTGTTAAAGGAATGCGAATCGGTGCTCTCAATCTTTGCACTTGCTTTCATGTTGGAATCGATTGAAGTGCTTATGGGCGGTGTCCTCATCGGCATGAGGTAAGCCATCCACTCTATCTACAGGGAAACGGTAGGATGGGTATAACGAAAGTATTCGAGTAGTAAAGTAAGGACGATCTTCTGGACCAGCGCCATTGCAACGTGGCTTGTCAACCTTCCTATCGCCTATATCGGAGGTACTACTATCTACTTTGTTTCTTTGTTCCCGTTGTGCTTGACATTTTGTCTTCATGTAGGTGTCTTGCTTGGCTATGGGTTCCCAGCTCTTTGGATTGGCATCTTGATGATGGAACTGACCAAGACGCTTGTGTACGCCAGGTGTCTTTGGACAGCCGATTGGGAGGATGCATCTGACCAGGCGTTGACTGCGATGGACTTAGAGTCGCTCGAGACATTTGATGATGCTGAGAAGAGTGCGGTCAACTACATCACCACCATTGTAAGCTTCTCCATCAGACACTACTTTGTTAGCTCTACTAGCTCTAAACTTTACGTGGTAGTCCGAGTCTACACCAAGAGGGTGCGTGGCTTCAATACCGAAAGCTGTCACGCCGCCGCTACAGAGATCAAATACCTTCCACTCGCCTCGATCCAGCTCCATCACGCCACACCGTCGTCTCTCACACTGACGGACATGAAGAAGTAAAACAGCAATAGATAGTGTTTGAACATCGTAGCAGCTTTATTATTCTCTCGACATGGGGTTACATGACCCGACAATGACATCTCCCGTTGGCCTGAGCTTGTTGGCGCTTCTTCCTTTCTAGAGCCAAGTCTTCCGCCTCGATGTCATCTGCAAAGACTGTCCTGCCTTCATTCCCATCCGACGCTGGCACTCGTGCCGCCACGACTCGGTCGCAGAAAGCGAGGTCATTATCCGATAGACTCAAGTGAGCAGCGATGGCTGCTGCTTGGGAGACAGCTCGAAGGATTGTGTCTCCGTTCTGAGCCGACACGAGGAACCCGCCATGGAGCTTATTCTGTCTGATGAATGCATCGTGTTTGTCTTCACTGACGACTCGATGGGCAAGCAGGTCGATCTTGTTGCCTAGTAGATAGATATGCGTCTGGACACTGGAGGCAGCCTCTAGCGCAAGACGAAGCCAGTCGTCAGCATCCTGGAAGGACTGGAGGTCGGTTACGTCATAACAGAGTAGTACAAGGTTGGCTCCGTAGAGGTAGTTCGAGAGCATCTTGCTCTGGAGGTTCTGCCCTCCAATGTCCCACACCTGGAGCACCAGTCTCTGGTCTCGTGGAAAATAGAGTTTCTTCTCGAAGAAGTCGAGGCCGACAGTCTGTCTGTACACTGGCGTGAATCCGTTGTCGACGAACCTCGCGATGAGACTACTCTTGCCGACAGAGCCATTCCCAAGGAGCACGAGCTTCACAACTGGATCTCCTGTACTCATGGCAAGGCGAATGCTCTAGAGATAAAAATAACACAACTTGCAAAAAGGAAAAAGGTGCGTGCGATTATTCCATCCAGACTCGAGTCTACAAGTGCTTTCGGCAGACAAGAGCAACCTCTTGACCTACGAGACTCGAGGCGAGCTAGTGGACATTCAAAGGCTGGTAGCTAGTGCGTTGACATCGCCAGGTGTCCATGCGATCCTAGAGAAGACCAAGAGTCTCAGCCGTCGGCGTGCTTGGGTGTTGGCGTCGCTTTCTTCTTGTCTCCTCGTCCGCCGCTCTTCCTGCCGCCAGCGTTGGGTCGAGGAGGACGTCGGCCTCTGGTGGCGTCACCCCTCCCACCAGCACGTGGAGGTCGGTCGTCTGGTCCTTGGGCTTCATTCGCATCCGAGCTCTTGTTGGTCATGATGCGAAGCATGCCTGGCTGCAGAGGTTCCTTGGTGTCGTTCGGACTGTTCTTCTTGCCTTTGGACTTTTTCGACGCTACGCCTTGGCTCGAGACACTTTCGCTGGATGGAGATCGCTCCTTCTTTGGCGCATTGGACTTGTCTTTGCCTGTCTTCTCCTTCTTCTTGTACTGCCGCTTGGGCTTATCCGACTGTTTACTAGCAGATTTCTACGTTTGATAAGTACGAGCTAGATGACGAGGTAGAATGGAGGCGGAACCTTGCCACGGCCGCTTGGCCGGCGTTCGTTCAGGTACTGAACAAGAGCTGCGACTGGCCTATCGTCTGCTCCAGCCTCTGGCGTATCTAGCATACTCTCAACTGATGGGTGCTTCTACGATGGATTAAGTGGTGCATTCGAATGGAAAAGGAACGAGATGAGACCTCCTTGGGCTGTTGGAGCTCCTCCAGCATCTGCTGGTACTCTGGATCGTCCTCCAGTGTCCCTGCCTTTGGATCTGGCTTGGGTTTATTACGCGGCATCTTCTGATACGGCGAAAACACTGCTTCGATCTTCCTCGACGTGTCTCGAGCCTTTTCGAACGGCATGCCATGGACACTCGTGACCAAACGTTTCGCGAAGGCTGCGTCACTGCCACAATCCAAGTAGAGTCTCGCAGGTACATCTTCCCGTTTGCCATGACAAGACTTGCCTGGGACGAATCGCCAACAGTGGGATTCCGAGACCTGAACGACGTCCGAGAGTCGCGCGAGCGTCAGCTCCTGCGTCGCGTCTGGAGGCAGGTTACGCACCAAGACTTTGCGATACAGCTGCACGGGTGGAGCTCCACCTCCGCCACGTCTGCCTCGACCGCCACGTCCTTCTCCAGCACCTCGTCCGCCCCGATGGGAGCTCCCACGGCCTCCGCCACGTCCGTTCGACGCCATCTGCCGATGTCTGGTGTGATCCACCGTACTGCATCGCATATGTCCTAAAGGACTGCTTTGTTAAACGAGACAACCTAGTGGTACCGTGCATGCTTTGTTAAAAGAGACAATCGATAATAATACCACGTACGCTTTGTTAAACGAGACAGTTGAGGGTTTGTTACGGGACATATGTTAGAGGAGACAATGGACGCCAGTATGGAGAAAGCCAGTCGAGAGCATGCGCACGAGTGTCCGGCGTCGCATGCAAGTGCCGGGACACGTCGGGACGTGGGAGCTTGAAAGGACGAATGTGTCCATATCAGCGCCCAATATGCGTACGAGTTGGGATAACGAAGAGTTAGCATTGACACAGGAACAGGTGAATACATACAGCGTCGACGGGTGGTTTAGTACAGCCTTACTCGGCATCCTCGCCATCGCAGTGCTCTACATGATGGTCAAGCACTGTCTCGCCAAGAGCGTCTTTCGAAAGTGCGTCTTCCACCTGCTCCTCTTTCTCAGCGTCGCCGTCATGATCCCTCCGTTCGTCAAGGAAGCAGAGTACGCTCGTCATCCGTCCTGGGTCTTCTTCGCGCCACTCGAAATCTACTCGGTCATCTTCCAGTCCGGGTGCAAAGTCATGCTCACGCTCTTCTGGTCCCAAGTCGTGTCCACCGGCCAGGAGCAAGCTCAGAGGAGAGACTTGCTCTTCGCCTACCTCGTCTCCATCCTCCTCTTCCTCTTCGCAGCCTTCGTCCCTCTCGCCTACACCAACTTTAGCAACGACAAACACGGCCACTACGACTTCCTCTTCAGCTACGAACGCACGACGCTCATGTCTGTCGCTCTGTTCGCCACCGTCCTCGCCGACGCGCTTGTCCTGTACCACGGATTCCAGCTCCGACGACGGCTGCTGCTGGTGGAAGGGCCGGTGCCGGCCGAGAGCATCCACAGGACGCTCAACCAGCTCTTGTTGACCATCGGCACACTGCTCATCGGCGACATAACGCGCATCCTGAGCGTGACGCTGAGCGAGGCCGGCGTCGTCATGCCGCTGGTCGTCTCCACCGTCCTGCGTACGCTCGTGCCAACCATGTTCCCCACGATCTGCATGCTGTACCTCATGCGGAGGGTGACCGTGCGTCGGAAGAACTGGTCGGACGAGTCGCAGGAAGATCGGGTGGAGCAGTCGGAAGATACCTTGTCGAGGTATATGACCGAGATGCGCTACTCTTCTGTCGACCCGATGCCTGCTGTGCTCGGTGTCCCCTTCGAGTCGAGTACGATCCCCAAGATGTCGCTCCCGAGTAGCTACGCGAGTCGGATGGAGCCTCAGTCGCTTCCGGCGACTACGACAGCGACGCCTGTGGGCAGATCTCCTGCCATGTACTGGACACGAGAGTGGTCCATTTACTAGAACCCTCATCCGCCATAGTTTTGCTAGTCGTCTCGACGAGACAGAACCAAATATAAGTTAATATTATGCACTTGGCCTCTTGTATTTATAGTCTATCCATGGGTAGGAGGCATGTCGGAGGATACGACAAATGCTCTCCTGACGTCTGCTGTCGACGAGAGAGACCGACGGATACCCTGTAGGCCATATCGGTCGGATGGAGACTGCGAGAGAGATGTAGTGACGGTGATGGTGCACTGGGGCAGACATGTCAACAAGCTTACAGATACGCAGCTTCCGTCTCTATACGTTGCGTCTAGTCTGGTGCACGACCTAAGGAGCTCATGCAACGTCTGGACACTTGATGACTCCTTTCTTGACAAGGAAGGTGGAGAGAATCAATCCGTTATTTGTCATGACAAGTATTCTGCGTTTGCTACGACTCGTGTTCAAAGTGCCAGTACGACGCACGTTTGGAATGAAATGCTGACAATTGCGATCCCTTTGGACTGGAAAGAATCGACAGGACTTACGTGCGGACTACAGCTCGATGTCATTGAACGTGGACCTAGCCAAATGGAGGACTTTGTCTGTGCTTCTGTAACTCTTTCGCTACGTGACTTGCCAATGGATAAGAGTCAAGTGCGAGTGGCTGCAGAGTTTCCATGTCCAACACAAGAGAACAGCAAGGATACGCCGACTCTGTACTGCTCCATTCGAGCGTTTAAGAAGGTTCTGCCGGACCAACAGCGATGTGAAGTCGTACTTGACCGATTTGCTCCCATCGATACTCAGCAGCAGCTTGGTTGGCAGCATCCTGTCGCAGCGATCATGTCGGAAAAAGATGTATCGCTACTCCAGGTCGAAGGCAAAGACCTCGAGTCCGAGTTTTTTGACAAGCTGCCAAGCTGCTATCAACGTCAGCGACATTTACACCGAAAAGCGAGGCTACGAGTGCTTGCACCAGTAGGCAGTAGCGTCATTATGCTTGGCAAAGAGCATATTGCATGGCGATTTCCAGCTACTCTCGAGCTGAAGGAAGACGAAAGACTAGAGGATCTCGTCCTTATCATGTTTTATCTACAGGATGGTGTCTTGCGCTATGCTGGTCATGGCCGTGCTACTGTTTCTGGTCAAGACTTGAAATCAGATACGAAAACAACAATCAGCGTCGACGTGTGTGATCATTCGACAGTCGAGTCCAAGTTGCTTGGACACTTTAGTTTGGATGTGAGATGGTGGAAATCACAGCAAGCGTGGACGTCGTTCTTTGATACACGAACGACCCGGAGCATCGAACTTGGTACAGCACAAACTCGGAGACGACTGCGTGCACCAACGTGCTTTGCATGGATGGATGCTTTTCGACGAGGACTCAATCGAGACCCAGTGACTTGTATGTACGACCAAGGTGGACCAGCGTGTATTGTATTTAGCCTTGTAGACGAGAGTGTGGTTGCTGTTGCTCCAAGCTCGAACGTCTCTAGTGTACCATTGGAGGAGACATCAACGCCGGTAGAAGCGTTCATCTCACCAGCAGACGAAGTTGATAGCAAAGAGAATAGAGAGGACAGTGGTCAAGTAGAAGCGGTAGGAAATAATAAGCTCGAAGATGAATGGAAGACACTGACATCAAAGGCAAAGGATTGGGATTTGGAAAAGGAGACGCTCATTGTCGACCGAGATCACTTGCTAATTTCATTGAAAAGCTTGGAGGAAGAACGGGACAACCTGAAGACCATCGAGAATGTATTAAAGACGAAGATAAACGGTCTAGAAATGGATAGCGCCAAGGTCAGAGCGAATGTCGATGATCTCGTGGTGCAGTTACGCGCCAAGCAAGAAGACGTTGTGCATGTAAACTCATCTTATTGCTCTTCTATCTACTTTCTCATGCTCTGTCTTGCAGCTCGAGTCAGAAGGAAAGCAGCGTCTGGATGCCATCAAGAGTTGTGGAGAGAAAATCGTCCTCCTCCAGGTTACCACATACCCTTTGACCGATTTTAGTGGATACTAAGAGCCTGCATGTAGAAGGAGCTAAAGGAAAAGGAAGAAGAGCTTGCGCACGTGTCGAAAGAGAATGAGCGATACGTCCAACAAGAAAAGCAGCAGCTCCAGCTGATTCTAGACGGCAAAGACGGATTCGACGAAGGGAATGTGCACTCGGAACGTCGACTCTCGCTCGTCGTCTCTCAGTACAAGGATCTAGAATACAAAGCCAAGACCACGCAATATAAGCTAGATAACGCAGTGAAAGCTCTGGAAGCGTGTCGTGATTTAGAGGTACTCCACTTTCTTCAACACTCTGCCTCTACCTTTGCTAACTCCATCCTAGAGCAAGTACCGAGAGCTGGAGCAAGCGCATGTAGCTCGATCAGCTCTGCTGCAGCGATTGCAACGTGAGAATCAGGAGATCGGTCCCTTAAAAGTAAGGTACACCAAGCTCTTACATGAGCTCGTTTAACCTCTGCGTCGTAGAAAACGGTACAACTACAGGAAGATGTGCTGAAGCAGTTTGAGGAGATGGTGGCACATGGAGGTCAGGTTCCTCCATCCAAACAAGATGCTCGAGCTAGCAGCATTTCAGCGAGTCAGCGTCGTCGGACACTTGTGGACCAGTCTCCTACGACCCGAGCGAGCACAGGAGAGGAATCACGTGATGCCCATCGATTTAAAGTACGCTGGCCAAAGAAAAGTGTTCGACCAGAGTTTTGATGGGAACGAAAGGCGTTTATTAATCTTTATAACGTGGTCCTTTGACGCCAAGACCGGCAACGTATCCCTCTTTCTCCTTTCGCCCTTCATGAGACTTTTTGTACTTCTTCATACCACCTTCATGGAATCCCAGTCGTTCTAATTCCTCCTCTTGCATCAGTCCCCTACATTACTAAAATGAGAATTTCTTTTATCTACTAACTAATTAATTCCCATCATCACTTTTCCATTCGGCATTCGAGGTAGGCTTTCGACTTGTGTTTGCACTCAATGTGACTGCCTCGATGTGTCTTGAGACATTGGAGGAAGTCCTACGAGTACCGTCCTAGACTTAGTGGCAGGTATACTACGACGATTTCGACTCAACATACTTTCATACTGTCCTTGCACTCGCCATCATGGTCGAGTGGGAAGGAACCTTTCTCCGGCGGTGTCTTGTTCTGTGCTGGAGCCCCGACCGAGTTCATAGTCGCGAGGTCTGCTTGTGGACACAATTGGTGGTGATTCCGGTATAACAAAACGAGCGATGGAGCTCGTGGTCATCATCGGCATCGGCGCAGGCGCATGCGTCTTCATGGGCACTCTCCTAGCTGTCTTCTTTTTGCTCCAGTCAGGCGGGAGCTTTGACAGGATGAAGAGCGAAGCGATCGGTCTCCCGAATGAAGTAAATGAGCTGAAGCCAGTGCTGTACGATGAGCTCCTAGCAGCAGCGACTCAATTGCCAGATCTTCCACCGCCGCTGGATGGATCATTACAGGGCGAAATAGTTTGGCTACGAGAACTTAAAGCACAGGACATGCAGACGCTATTCGACATTTCAAACGGATCGCCGAGGTAGATAGAGATAGTAGTTTATCAACTTTCGGATATTAATAAGTAGTCTAGAGGAGATGTGTACGGTGACAATGAGTACGATTGCGACGACTTGATCTGGAGGTATCTAGACCACGGTCCCTTTCGTCGATATCAGGACTTTGAGCGACATTATAAGAACCTCCAGTCGACAGCTCGACTTCTTGTGATTGTACCTCTTCCCCTTCCTACTTGAAATGAACACAGCTGATCGATATGCACAGATCGATGCGACACATGACTGCATCATTGGGATGCTAGCCTTGTGTCGCCATTCGCCACAGGATCTACGTATCGCAGTGGACCATGTCTGGCTCGCTCCTGCGTTCCAGAACACCAAAAGCATACTTCCGGACGTGATGCTCATTCTACTAACATACCTATTCGAGACGCAGCAGTATCGTCGAGTAGAGTACGCTTGCGACGGTCATAACGTCCGGGCTCGACGCGCCGGACACTCCCTCGGTCTCACGTTCGAAGGTGTCCAACGCAAGCATCGGATCGTGAAGAAGAGTAATTGGGACACATGCACCTTTGCTGCGATCAATAGCGACTGGCCGCTACTGCAGACACATTTACGAGCGAAAGGAACTAGTAGAAAGAAAGCAAACTAGATCATGTTCAATTACTTTTCTTGGTTTCACCGTCACTCGAGTGGGCGTCCATCGTCTGTGCACTGTACTGCCTCGCGAGGCGATAGGCGTCTCGATCGATAAAGTGGACTTCCTCCGCTTCGAGCCAATTGATGACTTTCCACCCGAGCGCCGGGTGTTTACTCAGCCAGTGGTACATGAACCATGTCTGGGTCGTCACGTACATGGCGATGAGGACGTCGAGCGTATAGTGCAGACGCGTACCGATGATGGCGAAGATGGCGAAGAAGACGATGACGTAGACGCTGTATCGAATGATCCGCGTGACGTACTGGAATTTCCGTGTGAAAGGCGTGTTGAGCTCTTCCCGGATGCAGTACGTCTTCATGATCATAGAGGAGAGCATGAGGAAGACGGTGTGGCCACTGAAGACCATGTCACCACACGTAATGTAATTAGAAGGGAAGAGGAGAACGTAAAAAGCACGAATGAATGCTCTAGGGAACACTGGCTTGCGCTTGTAGCTGCCACGCTCTGGGTCATCGAACTGGGCGTGGCACATGGGGCTTGCGTCCGGCATGGATGTCGCTGCCACACAGAGGGCTCGTAGGAGGTTGATGAACGCAAAGATGACGCATAGCCTCCGGATGATGAGGAGTTTCTAGTAGAAAATAAGCATAGGAATGGACAAAGTAAATCGAGAGGAGTACGCGAGGATGGATGAGGAGGAGGAGGGCAGTGATGGACCCGACAGTCATGATGAACTGGTCTGGGAGATGGAACCACTCTTCAATATTCTCGGTCGCGTCGCCATACTTCTTGGACATGACGTAGTTAAAGGCATCGTGACCTAGATCCGGCAGGGTCTTGGCGTCCGTCGGCTTCTTGTCCAGGTCTAAGATGACGACGTTGGGGGTTCTCCATCTACCGAGTGGATGGATTAATACAGGACGTTTACAGGGCGAGATATGCGCTAGTACCCAGAGACAGTGGCTGCGAGGGCATTCAGGTAGGAAGCGATGAAGAATACAGTGATAGAGAAAGCGAGACGAGAGAGGTAGGCAAAGCTAAGCATCTCGGCTACAAAGCCCTGGGTGCCGCTATGGCGCTGGGCCTGCAGCTTGACGTACTCTAGGTTTTCATCCAAGTAGTCAGACAGCTCCTGCATGTTCTGCTCCATGCGCTCACGCACTTGTTGGTAGTCTTTCGACGACCAGAGGTAGCGTAGGAGGGCGCTGATGATACCGAGCGATAGGATGGCTACGCCTAGGATCATGATGAATCCGGAGGGATCGAACCCCGAGACCGGGCGCATCTGGAACGCATGGAAGTGCGTCGTAATATACTCTCGCCAGTGCTCCATTTCGTTTTGTTTCGAGTGGTTTCGACTTGAGCGATCTTGAGACGTTTTACTTTAATTTGAACTGACATGGTATTAATATCGTCCTGATGACATGTTCGAGTGGCAGAGACAGGAAGGTGTACTCGCTCAGACGTCTACTAGCGATCTTCTTTCCATGAAGAAAACATATTGGATAAAGTATAGGTAGAGAATTCGATCGTCTAAACACGTCATCACAAGAAAAGAGGGAACGAGTGTATTGATGATGGGCGTATCTTTCTCATCCGGACGGGTGAACAGCAGCTCATGTCGCTCAGATGAGCTCCTCGTCGGCATGTAGCTCTCGAGAATCTTGGGGAGGTACGTGTCTGTTAGAACAAACGTCACTCGGTTAAAGTATGCCTTCGCTTCCCGCCAAAAGACGAGGAGGCAAATGGAGATTAAGGTGACGACGCCGGAGATTCGGTGGCACCACGGCCCGACAGGTTTAAATGAAACGTTGCTTTCGGTAGACTTTCTCCATCGGCACCACACGTATGCCTCGAATGAGTTTCCGCGTGTGATGGCGACTGGAGGTGCCGATAACGAGGTCAAGCTGTGGCGCGTGCCGGATGAGCTGACGTCGGATAGCGGTCCGTCCTTCATTTTCAGTCTCACAGGCCACGATCGTAGCGTCAATTGCGTCCGGTTCTCTCCAGACGGCACCAAGCTAGCGTCCGCAAGTGACGACCTGTCGATCGTCGTGTGGAGCAAGCCAGAGAACGGTCCGGACGACTGGCGGTGGGACCACATCGCCGCGCTTTCGGACGTCTCTCGCATCCTCCTGGCGTGCGGCCACAAGGGCGACATCACTGACTTGTCGTGGTCGCCTGATTCCAAGTACCTCGTGTCGACGTCGGTCGATAATTCCTGCGTCGTGTGGGACGTCAAGACGGGCGAGACGGTCGTACGTCGCAAGGACCATAAGCAGTATGCGCAGGGAGCTGCGTGGGATCCTCTGTCCGAATTCCTCGTGACGGAAGGCAACGACCGGACGTGTCGAGTCTACTCGCTCGACGGTCTCGATCCAATCAGTAGTGACAGTAGTAAAAAGAATGCAAAGAAGTGTACTTGTGTGTCCTCCGTCAAGACGAGGGACATGGGGGTGACGAATGAAGGCAAAAATACTCGTCATCGCATGTTCCTCGACGACACTTGCCCGGCGTTCGCGCGACGACCGACGTGGACGCCGGACGGGAGCTTTCTGCTCACGCCCACTGGAAGGTTCCAGTCGTCGGAGCACGCGACGCCGGTGAATACAGTGTACGCGTTCGCGAGAGGCAACTTGAGCCAGCCGACGCTGCACCTGCCAGGACAGAAGAAACCGTCCATTGGCGTCCGCTGCAGTCCTCAGATGTACGAAAACGACGGCCGGAGCTACTTTGGCATGTCGAAACGATCAATCTTTGCCGTCATCACGTTCGACGCGGTGCTCGTATACGACACACGGCAGCGGCATCCTGTGTGTACCTTTAGTGACTTGCATTACGCCGATCTGACGGACGTGAGCTGGTCGGCGGACGGTCAGATGCTCGCGGTGTCATCTATCGACGGGTACATGTCTTTTATTCAGTTTCCTCTACATTTTTTCGGTCCATCGATTCCTCCAAACGTCTTGGCCGAGGAGAATGAGACGAAGATGACGAGTATGTTTTCTATGCCGAAGAGTGGCGGGAGGAAGAAAGCGACAAAGACAAAGGAGGTGGAGAGTAAGAAACGAGTGGCGAAACCAAAGGAGACCAAGGTCGTGAATACGTTGCAGGTGAAGAAGAAGCGAAAGATATCTCCGACGCTGGTGGATGCATCCGCCAAGGAATGATACGAGCATTTTCTTTTTCTTTTTCTCTTTTTGTCCAATATAGATGCATGTTTCCTACGTATCTACTTGACTTTTTCTTATGGTTTTAGTAGAGGTACTTGTGGCGCTTGAGTTTGTGCATGGACATGACGAGTATGGTAGAAACGAGTATCTTCAACATGGAAGCAACGTGTATGGAAGATTTGTTAACGTAAGACAGACTTTTGTGGATGTGTACATGCTAAATGTCTGCTTTGATGCCGCCAGGGAGTTCAAAGGCTTTGATGGAACGGAACAAGAGGAAGTAGCCGTAGGCTGCGCCCAAGGCGCCTAAGGCCAGGATGTTAAACCAGTGGAGGACCGAGTGGGCGGAAGGAGCACTGAACTGCGCTCGGATGAGCGCGATAGACTGGAGTGCGAAGCAGATGCAGTAGGCTTGGCAGAATGTCCGACGAATGAGCGCATCATTCACGAGACGCGTGCGCCACACGAGCCATCCTTGGGCTAGTGTCAATGCGCCTAATTGGATAGTTAGTCTGTATTCGTGTCGAGAGATGCAAGTCGAGTACCGTATAAACGAACGAACTCGTGGGCAAAGTGCGTGTTATTGGCATCTCCCAGGATAGGGGAGAGTAGCGAGTGTGGGAGTAAGAAGCAGAGAGCTCCGGAGAATACTGCAACACCCGCATGCGTCGTGAAGAGCAAGTCGAGCTCCCGTCGATCGCGTGTACCCCCGTAGGAAGCCATTTTGTACTTTAGATGTCGAATATTGTGTCTAAATTATACAGTAACCAAGTAAAGCATATCATGAAGAGGTTTATAGATGCATTATACGCATGCACCTTGTATGAACCTCTATGGGGACGGATACGCTTTCGAGGTTGATGTACTAGGATGTACTAGTATATATAGATTCTCTACTATGCTCCTACTGTCGAAAGTGTCTTGCATGCGAATGTAGATTACTGCTTGATAAATTACGAAGATAAAAACAACGACTCGAACAACGAAATGGCCAACAAGACGGAGCGATTATTGGAGCGTCATCGACTCCAGTCGCGTGCTACAGCCGACGACGAAGATGGTGCTTTGCTCCTGACAGCCAACAAGCCACTGCATACTGCAGACCCATTCATACGCACGCAACTTCGTGAAAAAGCCTACCTCAGCTACCACCGATGGCATTTCGCACACACAGAGCTTGATAAACCACCAGTGTCTCGCATGCGAAATGTTATGAGCCACCTCCTCCCTCGTGTTCGTGCTTTTATACTAGCAGGCTTATAGGTTCGTATTGACATTTGGTAGCTCCTCGGCGCTCGAGACTATGGAGGTGCAGCCAAAGTGCTGTCGAGTCTATATAACCGCTATCATCTCCATCCAGCGACCTGCATCCAGGTACACAGACATAATCAAGACGGATGAGATACCGTGTCTAACTTGTTTCGATGATACGAACAGTCGAGTCTAGAGATCGTCCGACAGGACCGCTCTTCGGACGATCAGGTCGTGGAGCTCTTGGAAACATTTCTGGACGACAAGAATCTAAATGTAATGTACATGTCTCCGAAAGGAAAAGAAAAGAAACTCAAAAGAAAGATAGAGATGGCATCTCCTGAAAGAGCTCTTCTACACGCACGTCGGTCGAGGTGACTATTACGAAGCCCACAAGGTCTACAAGGACGACCTAGAGCCTGTATGTGTACTGTATATTCTACATTCTACATGTATTTTAAGACAGAGGTAGATGGGGACGGACGACCTCCGACTGCGTGCTGACTTTGGCATGCTCTGCTACTGGCTGCTGCTGATCGAATCTCCCGAGCTACGCCAGTTCCTTCGTTCGGAAAAGAGTAGTGATAGTCGTCCTATTCCAGAGGTAGATGAGGAGGATCGGATGGGTGCGAGTCCCACACCAGACAAGGCAGAGGAGATGCTCGTCTCTCGCTTCCAGTACAAGAGTCCGATCGGCGTCTCGTTTCTTTATCAGGACGCAGCCTCTTGTTTCCGTCGAGCCGTGTCTGTAGCCCCTCACTCATCTCTCTTCCTTTCCTACTACATCCAGCTCCTGACGCTTGCAGGCGATCTAGAGGTCGCTTGTGACTACCTGGAGCACTTTATCCATGCGAATCCTTCCGATCCGCATGGACCACGCATGTACCTATTGTACCTCGAGCGATACGCGCCATCCTCCGTCGAGACGCAAGTAGAGATGTGCAAAAGGTAGAGACTAGCGTGTAGATACTTAAGTCCATGTCTAAAGGAGGTGGTAGATGGCTGGAGCTAGAACCACTGTCGATGGAAGCGTTGATGGCGTTGAAAAAATGTCAGAGGAACAAGATGGTAGATCTGGATCAGGCAGTCGATATCCTTGCATCGGCACTTGATAAGGTCGGAAGTGAAGTTTATAGACCTCAGAACCAACAGCTATGGTCGCGGTTGGCATCCACTATCGCGCATTCGAAGCGCAAGTACCACGATCCGACGTGGCAACGGCATTGGCGGAAGCGAACGTGGTGGACGACGTACTATTTCTCTCGGCCGTTTTCTCTCGAAGACGCGCTAGGTGCGTCGGAAGACGAGTACATGGACTATGTTTATAAATCCGCGGTTGCCATCCGTCTGTGTCCGAGCGAGACACCAGTGTGGAAGGTGCTGCGAAGGGCGCACTTTGCCTTGCGACAAGGTTCGAACGTCACGCACGTCGTTCCTCCTCATCTTCGCTTCTACTACGCTCGACTCCATCCGGCGATACAGGTCCCCAAGCTATCAATAGACATGACTAAGCTCCATTCTCTGCGTGAGCAAAGCTTTCAGAGCATCGTCGTGGCGGACAAGGACGCGCCGTCGACATTACATGAACGTCAGTTTGTAGGACAAGTAGCATATACGCGACCATTAGATCGGAAGGAGGTGGTCGGGAGTAGAGGAGAGAGTAGTATAACTAGTACAAGTGTGTTGGAGGATGAGCTGATGGATGCGTTGGAGGGGGAGGTGTTGGACCACGTTCTTGGCGGACACGTGCGTCCACAGCATACGCCGATGGACGTGCCAGCATACGTCCATTGGATGGAGGTGGAGATGGCGACACATCCGAATGCTTCCAAGGAACATGTTCGGGAGGAAGTGATACGGCATATGGAGAGCATGCATGCTTCCAAGCCGAGTGTAATGGAGGTGGATCAGGCGTGGGAGATCTTACGAAAACGTTTGGAAAAAAACGTAAGCGAGTATGGACGTCCTGTATTCTTGTGTCAGGAGAATATCATCACGTCGTTTGTGAAGAAGAGAGTGGATTTTGGGGATGATAAGGAACGCATTAGAAAGAAACTAGTCAAGGAGCTAGTGGACATTCTACCGAACCAAGTGAATGTCCCACTGGGCTTTAATCTGTCGCGGAAAGTAGTGAAAATAGCCATGTATAGGAAGATGATGGCGTTGCGACGTAATCGGCGACTACGACTGCGAGAGTACAAGCGAGCGATCAAACAAATTTCCATGAAGCACGAGGAGATGGACAAGGCTGTGCTGGTTCGAGCAGCGTATCAGGTCGCGCAGCGCACAGGTGATGCAGATCTGCTCAAGCAAGCGGACCTCCAGCGTATCGTCTACACAGTCTTTGTGACAGAGTATAAAGTAAGAAGGAAGCTTCAACGGAAAGAGTAGGAATGAAAGTAGCCATGGGGACGACTTGGTACTTTGTTTGCGACTTATTGTGTTTTCTTTTTCTTTTCTTTTGACGTATAAAGATAATCAGATTATCTTTTTATTTGCTCGGCCAGCAGGAAAAGGATGGAGATGAGCGGGGCAGGTCCGAACGGTCAGGGAGAGCTCAATGTGCTTTCGTCGCAGGTTCCACTAGCACAACGGCTGCGGAAGAAGCCGTATCGATACTCTTGTACTCTATAAGCTCGAAAGAGCGCTGACAGGGTACTAATCGCCGTGTATAGCGTATGTTCGAGAGGACCATGGAAATGCCATCTATTGCGTCGCTTTCTGCAACGTCCTTCCTGCATACCAACACATCTTTGCGGCAGTGGGCGCCAATCGAGTATATACTCTATCGGATGTATCAACTCTCTAGCCTTACGGTCGTATGCAGGTGACCATCTACGAATGCAAAGAGGACGGAATGATCGGCGTCTTGCAGGTGTTTGTGGACGAAGATAGTGAAGAGCACTTCTTTGCGTGCTCGTGGTCAGAGGATGTTGTCTCTGGCGCACCTCTTCTTGCGTTCGCCGGCTTCCGAGGCCACATCAAAGTGATCAACGTGATCAGCCAGCAGGTCGTGACGGTCCTGTCCGGCCACGGGAACTCAGTGAACGAGCTCAAGTTCCATCCGATGGACCCGAGTCTCCTTTTCTCAGCTAGTAAAGACGAGAGTATTCGTATGTGGAATGTGCTATCCGGTGTCTGTGTCGCTGTCTTTGCCGGGCATAACGGCCATCGGGACGAAGTGTTGAGTCTAGATGTCCATTTGAAAGGTTCTTGTTTCGTGTCCTCTGGGATGGACAATACAGTCAAGATCTGGGATCTAGAGGACGAGGGTCTCCAGTCCGTCATTCGAAAGAGTTACACAGATCCGACACCGACTGGACGGCCATTTCCGACGAAATTCGTCCAAGTCCCGTCGTTTGGGACGTCCAAAGTCCACTCGGACTATGTCGACTGCGTCCGTATGACTGGAGATATCATCCTGTCGAAAAGCACAAGCAACAAGGTCACGTGGTGGAAACCAAATCCGTCGCGAGGTGTCCATGCCGTCACGGTCCTGCGCGAGTTCCAGTTCAAGGACGCGACGCTGTGGTTCATCAAGTTCGATTTAGATTCGCAGCTAGAGGTCATGGCAGTAGGCAATCGCAAGGGCGTAATTAGCGTCTTTGACCTTGATGCCGAGTCCGAGCGGCCAATGTGCAAGCTGATGCACCCGAGCTCAAAGGATACGATCCGCCAGGTGAGCTTCAGTCGCGACGGACAAACTATGATCGCGTGCTCGGACGCCGCCGTCGTCTGGCGCTACGACATCCCACAGACAGGCATAGCCTAGTGTCGGCGGAAAGAGCAGAACAATATATGGTGGTTTCACATCGATCTTGTCATCTACTTGCATGGAGAAGTCGACTACGCTAGAACGCTTCCTAAAGCTACATGCTCCGTCACGTGGCAGTGCGCCGTGGGAGCAATATACGAAAAAGAGGTTTGGAGACGAGGCCGAGCGAATCCAACGGGCGATGGTGATCCCAGAGATCGACTACGCTGCAGGAGCGGATGCGTACGTACGTCGGAAACCGACACTGCAGCTCCTAAAGATCCATGCGCAGGAAGAGGTCGTGAGCGAAGAGTATGCCCGTCGGACGCGTCGATTATTCTATGCGCGAGATATGGTCGACAAGCATGTGTGTGACTTGGTAGAGAACCGGAAGGAGTACCAAGGTCGTCTACGCGCCTTGCTCGAGGAGGAATAACGCAGAAGAAATACACTTGTTTTTTGTATACTTTTTCATATTCATGGAACGAACGCAAAGTACTTTAGCAGCTCGAGGGCTACATGTGCCCTCTTCTTTCCTAGAAGCGTATGATGATGACAGTGTAAAGGACGTTGAAAAGGTCTATAAGGATGCTTTAAATTCAGATCTACGGAAATGGACAGACCCGGTGCTGCCGACGAGTCTCCAGCAGGAGAAGATGATCCCAGGTCCGATCATTCTGCAGGTGCTGACGGTGCGAAATATCGCCCAGCCATCTACGCGACAAAACCAGCCAGGGTTGCAGCCTCAGGTGCTCCAAGTACGGCTAGTAGATGGGAGCCAGCGTATCACTGGCATTGGACTTGCTCCCATTCCTCAGCTCACGTAGGTAGCTCGTGTGTATGCAATGAGCAGCTCTTATAATTCGTATATAGGGTATTGACAGCTCCAGGGACGAAAGTGAAGATCGAGCAGTGTCCTGTTCGCAATGGCAAGTTGCTGCTGACGGAAGATAGCTGCCAAGTCATTGGTGGTCGAGTTCAGACGATCTATACGTCGTGGAAGGCGAGCAAGGTAGACGAGTATAACTTGGCGTTTGTATGCTTATCTCATGCACAGCCAATAGGAACTCAAGGAGAAGACGCGACTGACCGGGGCGGACAAGGCGGATCCCCCGCCTCCTTTCGCCGACTTTGTCGTACCCAAGCACTCGGTACCATGTTTTGAGTCCATGCCTTCTACGTTGTACTTATGGGATTGGTAGACGTCATCCAAGGTAGCTACGAAAGAGAAACCGTTGCAAGAGAAAGCCAAGAAGCCATCAGCAGAAGAAGCATCTCCGAAGAGTGAAAGGAAAGAGAAAGGAAAAGAGAAAGCAAAGGGTGGCAAGAAGGAGAAAGACAAAGGCAGGAAGCAAGAGAAGAGTGGCAGTAAGAAAGAAAACAGTGGCAAAAAGGATGAAAACAATGGCAAAAAGGAGGAAAAGAGTGGCAAGAAGCAAGAAAAGAGTGGCAATAAGAAAGGAAACAGTGGCAAGAAGGAGGAAAAGGATGTGAAGCAGCCGAAGCCGAAGCCGAAGCCAAAGCAGGAGAAGAAAGAAGATGCACCGTTGCCGGCGAAGCAGTTGAGTGCTACGTCGAAAGAATTCGTGCCGGGTGGTATGCCGCCAGCTCCGACGGAAGCTACTTCATCAGGACGAGGAGGCGAGACGCATGCTCGAGGTAGAAGCCGAGGCAGGGGTCGAGGTGGACGAGGAAGAGGACGAGGAAGAGGAAGAGGGAGGTCTAGTGAGCAATAGGACAGTCTAGGTTTTATTTGATGGACTCTCCGACGGCGTTGGCTGCGTCGTGTAAAGATTGAAGGTTGTCCCTTTGCTGGTCGTCCATGAGCTTCTTGTCTTGCGCCGATAGTTCTTGTCCAAACTAGTCCACACGTCTGTTCAGTGTCTACATGGACTTGCATAGGCTACGTAACTTACCTTGTCTTTCTTTTGCGCCATCATCTGCTCGTACTGTTGCCATTCCTGGAGAAACATGGGGACAAAGTGGTCTGCTGCATTCTTATGACGCTTGAATTCATCTCTACACGAGTCCAGTTTGCTCGTTTCAGACGAGATAGAACGATATCAAGTAGATAGAGACATACCGGACGTATCTATCACCAAGTACACGCATGTGAGGTGGTAGCTTTTGTCTGTGGAGCTGCAGGATGCTCCGATAGAGGCGCAAGACTTCCTTTTGCTGCGTCATCGGTCCAATTGCGAATTTAGTGTCCACATGCTTTGTTGCTATATCCAAGTACCATTATCCTCTCGTCTAACAAATGTATTTTATAAAACAACACCCTGATATAACTATAAAAATACGAAAATGAAGCTATCTAAAACCGATCGAGAGAGAGAGAGTCGACGGCGAGTATGCGTCGCGTAGGGCTCGATGCATGGCTATTTGGCGACGATAAAAAGAATGAGGAAGGAAAGCAGAACCCTTCCAATACATCTGCCAGTGAAGATGAGTCGCACGTACTATCACCTACTTCAGGAGGCGGAGCCAAGTCCTCTCCTTCGTTCCTCCGTACGCCTCAGCTATCGGACATGTCCGCCGCCAAATTACGCAAACTGTTCCCTACAACCAAGCTCCAGTGGCCCAAGAGTCGTGCTAGTCCTAGTAACCCTCGTTCTCCTCCTTCTGTCTCTCCCTTTCCTCCTCTCGTCCCTCTTAAAGATCGATTGACACGCAAATTCCAAGCTCGATCTCTCCTCTCGGACGCGAATATCAATCAGTTGCAAGGCCACGTACCTCTCACACTAGACGAGATCGTTCGAGACCCGAAGAAACTTCCATACCTGCTCCAATGGCTGTCCCATAACGAAGAGAATGCGAATTTCCATCAAGTCTTACTCTTCCTCCTCGAGATCGACCAACTGCGTCTCGTTCCGCAAGATAAACGTACGGATCAGAGTCGTAAGATCTGGCAAAAGTACTTGGATACGACTTCCGAGTTCGAGATCTGCTCTACGCTCGAGACGACACCGGAGCTCGAGGCACACGTCCGAGAGAAGCTGCAGGATGCTAGTCAGGTGCTAGATGGCTTCCTTCCAGTGCAAAAGTTAGCTAGTATGCGTCTATCTCAGGAGCAATTGCCTCCATTCCTCAAGAGCACCGAGTACCTCGAGATGCTGTTAGCCACCGAGAACGACGCGCCTGCCGTGCCGCTCGACAAGGTCCTATCCGAACCACGTGCCGCGCACTACTTTTTATTGTTTTTGATGCAGAGTCGGCAGCACTTTGATTTGTACTTTTGGCTGCATGTCGAATACGTTTTGAAACCTTTAGTAGATGCAGGTAGACAAGGTCCATTCTGGTCGTTTGCAAAGGCTTTAGCAGCAAAAGCACAGGGCGAGAGTCAAGCCATGTCGTTAGGTACCAAGAACGACTTGTACCTAGCGGCGGAGAGTGGCCGCGTCGATCGACAGCGACAGTTGTTCGATCGAGCGCAGCAAGAGATCTTTGTTATGCTGCGTTCGTCCTGGTACGATCGCTTTATGAAGAGCGACTTGTATCGTATCGCGATACGAGACTCGGAATCGCATCTGGCGATGGAAAACAAGGAGCATGTGGCGCTGGATCTCGAGAGCATCATTCGACTCATCGATCTGCCGGATGGACTACAGGTGCACTATCGTCCGCATGTGGAGGTGAAGCAGAGACAGGAGAGTACTCGATCGATTGACAGTATCCTGACGTTTGCAACGTTTGTCGAGAGAGAGGAGGATGGGCGGCCGTCATCTAGTCTGATGTTGTTGACAGTCTCGAATCCAGTCGTATCGAAGACGGAGGAAGAGAAGGAGATAGAGAGTAGAGTTCGTGCGTTTCTTGTTCCGGATGATCAGATCATGATGTCGACAGGTGCGAAACGTCCGTCGGATGTCATCTTTCCGTTCCAACAGAGTGGTCTGGGCGATTGCATCTATGGATGTGTCTACTTGACGTACGAAGCCATGTCTCTTGGTCACGGAGATGACTTTTACATTGCAAAAGGTGTATGTCTAGTATCTCGACGTCCACTCGTGAACTCCCTTCGCTCGATCCTCGCGACGCACGTACGGGAGATGGATGCGACGGATGTCTTTAGTCACGACCGACTAGCGGCGTTATACGACCACGACGTCTCTCTGCCGACTAGTATGTTTGACGTCGACGTCTCGTTCCTTCCTCTCCTATATCACCTCGGAAGTGCCTTGACGCTCCAAGTACTTGCGAGTGCATTACTCGAGGCTAGCATCGTGTTCGTGTCTAGCCACTACTCGTTGCTGACGACGTGCTCGGAAGCTTTGAGGAGTCTCTTGCGTCCATTCTCGTGGTGCCACGTCTACGCTCCTGTCCTTCCGCAGCCTCTGCTGTCATATCTCGAGTGTCCGACACCGATCCTCGTAGGTGTCCACAGTGCCTTTGCGTCTCGATCTCTCCTCCCGACAAGAGGTTTCTACCTCGTGGTCGATCTAGACAAGGGGACGCTCGAGTACACTGGTCGAACGCGAGTCAAGTGGAGAGGTCTTGGTCTGCAGGAAGATGTGGACGAACGAGAGGTCGTGTACCTCCCTCGAGTATTCGAACAAGCCAAGACGGAGATGGATAGACTTGTTTTTCCATCTCGAGTCGATTTGGATGGCGTGGACAAGACACAGACCACACAAGTGGAGGTGGAGAAGAGTGTGCAGATGGTGTGTCTGGAGCTCCTATCGAGTCTCTTGCAGGATCATACGACTGCATGTCTTGTCGTAGGTGATACGAATGAGTCTGTCGTGATCTTTGACGAGAAGGAATTTCTCGCATTAAGAAAGGAAGAGGATATGTCGTTCTACAAGATGCTACTACGTACGCAAGCGTTTTCAGAAGTCGTGAGTGGACACCGTATTGACGTGGATGGGAAGGAAGATGGGGAAGGAGAGGTTTGATGTACATGAGGTGAATATATTTTGAGAAAGAGGAGATCGACTAGCTCTGTTGTTCGTTGGATGGAGGTACTTGGTCAGGGATATTGTCTAGAGATGTTCGAGTGAGGTAGCGAGTACTCTTGTCTTGTACGTCATCTGCATGCATGTCGGTATCTCTTTCCATAGTTTCCATTGAATGCTCTTGTACTGGTTCATTCGGCGCATCGTTATCTACTTGAGTAGGAGCTTCTATCTCTGCATCGTTCCGAGCGTCTCGTAATCGTTTCGATGGAGACATATCCTCCTCTAGTACATCCCTCCCTCGTTTCCTAGAGGATACAAGAGTAGACCCAGACGCGATATTCGCTCTTTCCATGACATCTCTCAGGATGTCATCTTCATCCTCGGAGCTATCTCCATCCAACGCTCTTTTCAATCGTCTTCGAGGTTTACTCTGAGCCTGACTCTCCTCCTCCTCCTCCTCCTCCTCCTCCTCTTCTCCCTCCTTCTTATGCAGTTTCAGCATCTTCACACGTCGTTCGATCTGCTCTGGTGTCCGATCTCGATCCTGGAACATATCTTCATAGCTCAGGACTTCATACACGGACGGCAGGTGTTTATACTTTTGATATGCTTTGGCCAAGTATCGATCTTCGACCTTGGTCCACGTCTGCGCTCTCCCTCCCTTGACACTCTTTTTCGGGAGTCGAGACGCAAAAGAGGCCGTGACAGCCTCCTCTTGTCCGTCTTGATCAATGATCTCTTCATCATCTCGAAAACGCATGAGAGAGGAGGAAAAGTCTTCTGGTTGCAACGTAAAGTCCACCTCTGCCTCTCCCTCCAGTTCCTTCTGATCCGCTTGGATCTTTTGCTTTCGTATTTCTCCTAATCTATCTAGTTCTTCCTTCCGGCCGAGTGCAACGGCCTCCGCTTTCGACCGACGCATCGTGTCCGTTGGGAGGTAGCTTGTCTGCATCTGAAGACACGATGTCTTGGCGTATGGTTGTCGCAAGAAGCTTTCGACGAACAAGAGGCGGTTCTTGTCAGCTAGTGCGAAGAAGGATGAGACGACTTGTTTGATGAACGTCAGGAATGGTTGCATGTCCCTTTGACTCGTGACCCACGTGTCTTGGAGCATACGGTTGAAGGTGGATAAGAGACGTAGGTTGAATAGCAGCGGTTCCATCGTATGTTGCTCTTCCTTGTAGATGCGAAAGTGTTTCACGCGATGAAAGAAGGCGTGGATGAAGTGGTTGAGTCGAGGTCCATTCGTACGATAGGACTGGAGCAGGTGGGTGTACATTTTGATCGTATCGAAGGACAAAAAGGATAGAAAGTATCGACCGAGATCAAACTCAGCTTCCTTCCGTTGCATCTCCATGAGCAGCTGCGCTTTGTCTTCTTCCTCTTCTTCGTGGTCTTTTGCCAAGTACTTTTTCCGACGTGACAGGACTTTGATACTACCCTGTGCGTCCAAGACTTTGAACACCAAATGCGTTAAAGTTACGACGTCGTGGACATAGCTTTGGGGAAACAAGCCTGGCGTCCATGACTTTAAAAGGACGGGAAGACGGTCGAGAAAGTCGCGCTCGTACAGGAGTTTGTGCTGGAGACTGTCGGCAATGCGCTGCGCTTTGGCGTCACCAGAGACCGTTAGGTCGGACAGGAAGGCCAGCATCTCGGTCAAGAGACGAACGGCAATGGTCATACCGTGGTGGTTCTTCATGGAAGCATAAGACTCGATGGATTGGAGCACAAAGTTGAAAGAGAACATGTCAAGTGTCGACAGGATGCTCGTTTCGTTCAGGGCAGGAGCTGGTGGTTTCGCACGTCCGTCTTTTTCGCATTGACGACACTGTTTCTGGTACGTCGAGCGAAGGTGGTGTGTCCTCTGTCGATGGAAACTCGTGAAGAAGTAGATCAGGTGAAAGTACTGGAGACGATCCGTCGCGACGAGTTTGCTGCTGCCGCGACGGAACTCGGTCTTAAGACACGTCGTGAGTTGAAAATATGACTTTTTCAGGACGGAGTCGCAGATTTCGAGAAGCACACGCATCGTCTTCGTGTCCGATGAGCTCGTCTTTTCACTCGAGTGAAAAACTTGGTCGAATTCAGGCGCTGGAGCGTCTCTCCTTCGTCTACCACGCGCCTTTTGCAACGGTTTCTTCGGTGCTTCCGGCATCTGATTCGGTCCGCCACTCTTGCTAAAGTCCGTCAAGACTGTATTGCGACCTGTCGGACCTTTCAACGCGATGACACCTCCAAAATTCGAGTGACGACGCGCAGTAGGTTTATGTCCTGCTTTCTCCTGCTCTAGGTTATCCATCAGGCCTTTCTTTTTCGGTTGATTGTGGGTGCTTTGTGACTTTACAAAGTGCATGACATTCTCTGGTGTAGACGCATCCAGCGTCAAGTCTAGAATCTCCATCACCAATAGATCCCACTCCCGATTTTCAGCCGAGTCCATGTCCTGTGCGAATAGCAAGATCATTTCGTACGCGGATTCTTCATGAAGAGCACAGATCAGGTCTTCATGGACGTGGGACAGGTAGATGGTTCCGGACGTGACAGCACTCGGGTGTTCATTTGGAACTGCAAGAAGATTCCGAACGAGCGTCAAGACGAGTTCCATGTTCAAGTAATCCTCAGACGTTCTTGCGCTATTTCGTTTCGAAAGTGGCTCCAATAGTAAATTCATGAGCACTGAAAGTACCTTTTGCTGTAAGAATGCATATTTATATGCTCGAAGGTAGCGCAATTGCTGCGCTACGTTCGTCGAGTCCTTGTCTGGTTTCATTGTCAGCATGACAAGAACCTTGAGAAGCGAGAACACAAGCGCACGATCGTGCTGGTGATTAACCAACAATGGCAAGAGTTTCTTTTGCAGGATCTTCCACTTCCCAAGTTGTTTCGCCACGAGTTTCGTCCGTGCATCATCTCGTCGAATCGCACGTTGCAAGTCATGTACCCACTCTTCACAGTCTTCACTGCGTAATACAACAGGTTCCTCCCCTTCATTCTCCACACGGAGCATCCCGAGGTTGGAACAAACAAGCAAAAGTTCATTCATCATGGCATTATCTAGTGTCGCGCCATCTCCTGCAATCGGCTCTTCATCCGACGATAAGGCAATGTCCTCTGCGCCACTATCGTCCGCATGGTTATACGGCTGTTCTTCTTCCTCCGCATCTAAGTTCCTATCTACCTGCGCTGACGCCGTAGCAACAGGATCTACTGACGTTGCTACATCTGCCATGGTCCTAGCTAGAGGTCGGAGGAAGTGCGCGCGAGCCGGAAGATTGAAGTGTGAACGTTGCACTTTTCCCGCGCTTTTGGATCGCGTTTACTCTAGATACAGTCTATTCTCTTTCTACACACTCAATATTAGTACCATACTAAAAGTAAAATGTGTGTGGTATAGAAATTTGTAAGTGTTTTGTTTAATTACTATATTGGACGGATATATCTCAATATATAAATAAAGTGCCCGGATAGATATGAAATGGTTTGTTTGACACGAGTAGCTGGACACATAGGCAGGATGCAGCAGGGCGGAGCTTCGGACGGGTTTTCCGGCGTCTTTGAGCCGATTCGGCACTCGGGGCCGATAGATAGTATGCCTGGGACGATGTTGCAGACGGGTGCTCCTGCGATGCCACCTTCGGATGAACCAAAAGCGACGCAGATGCTGGGTGTGTGCGAGACGTGCCAGCTCGTGGTCCGTGTGCCGACGGCAGACATTGCATTTCGGCAGATAGTAGAACGCAAGTGTCCTCGATGCAATACGACGTCATTGCAGCTTCCACAGGAGGTCATGGAGATGCTCGTCTTGTTCGGGAACTACGTCCCAGACAGCGTCGCGGCGACCGTGGCTTTATCGACCTTGGGCATGCATCCGTCTCTCCGCGCCGATTTCGTCGCGAGCGTCATGAACGAGCTTCTCGTGCCTCTCCAGACAGACTACGTGTACGACGTCGCTGTGCCAAAGCGAGAGGAAGGACTGGGCATGTCTCTCCGGATGAATGGTACGTGATTAAGACGACAGCCGACGAGGTCGAGACTAAGTAGTGCGATAGGATCCGACATGGTCGTAGGAGGTTTCGTAGATTTTGAAAACAACAGCGAGAGTCCGACTGTCGCCGCTCGCATCATTTCCGTCGGCGACGTCCTCGTCGCGATCAACAAGAAGAGCATTACGTCCAGTAGTTTCGAAGATAACATCAAGCTCCTGGCGAGTGCAGCGTCTCCCGTCTACCTAACGTTCCGTCGACAGCAACCAGTGACGATGCTCTAGACACTAGAGACCAAAGAATACATGCAAGTTGTTTATTCCTAATTGACAAGTTTAGTACGTTCCTGCGCCAAGCAGTCCTTTCGTCGTCACGACACCAGTGAGCGCTCCGTGGTCGCAGATGAGGCAATGGTCTAGCCGAAGCATCGTGAAGATCATGTGCAAGTCATCTAGCGGCGTGGCACTAGAGACAGTCATGCCGATCGGTCGGATGGCCGATGACACCTTCATGCTCTGCGCAAGCACCTGCCTCTTGTCCGGCGACCATCCTTGGTAGAGGAGCTGCAGCATCTTGTCGTCATCTAGCATGAACGGCACGCCACCAGCCTTGACGTCTCTCGAGGACGTCAGTTGGTTGTACGTCTGGTCGACGGACGCAAAGCCATTAAGTCCTCCTTCATCGTTCCACGAGAACTTTTCCATGATCGTCCCCCACGAGAACTTGTTATGGACGGTCTTGACCTCTTCTCCAAGGTCCACCTCGACGTCTGGGAGGTTGTATTTCGTATAATAGTTACGGATCATATCTCGTAGTTGCGTATTGCCAACGACACCTAGTAGGAGCATATTGTCTTCGTTCTGGACGACCGGAATGTCGTTTCGTGGTAGACGTTGGACAGCTAAGAGAAGTTTCGCGACAGAGCTACGTTTCGTCACGTACACGAGGTTCGGCTCGAGGATATGAGACGCCGTGACGTCCGTGTCAAAGTCGATGAGTGGGAGGTACGGCAGTTTGCTTACGAGGAGCAGCGTATCGTAGACAGAGCGTTCTTTCCAGAGGTTGGACGCGCCGATGGCACACAAGGTCGAGACGAAGATGGGTAAGATCAAGGACATGAGACCAGTGATCTCGAGCGTGATGACGGCAGCCGAGACAGTGCCGGTGGCGACGCCGGCGAAGGCAGCTGCACCGGCGAGGGCATAGCAGCCAGGATAGATGTTCGCGTGGGGGAAGAGGAAGGCGACGAATTCGCCGATGAGCCGACCGAACGCGGCGCCGGCGATAAAGGTAGGTACCCATACGCCCGTGGGGAGTTTGAGCGTGATGCAGAGGGGAAGGAGGAAGGCGTAGACGCAACCCAAGATAGATAGGGAATAGTAAATGGAGATGGAGGTCCATGCGCCTCCTAGTTCGTCTGGTGCGAAGAGCTCATTCACGTCCATCATGGATGGGTTCTGGGAGAACTGGCCAGGGAAGAAGGTGCATGCGGCACAGACGATCGCTACGACGATCGGGTCCATCCACGTGAGGTACCAGACTTTCCACTTTTCGTCGCTCTTCTTCCAATCTGCTCGCCAAGTAGCTGTGACGCGGATGAGGAAGATGACAAAGGTTGCGACAAGACCGAGGAGGATGCCTGTCAGCGCAAAGAAGCAGAGCTCCCACATGGCGTACGGGTCGTCCGGATACGTGATGAGACGCACGGACGACTCCCTCGTGTCGAACCACACGCGCATGAGTTTGAGCATAAGGGCGCCCGAGACGGAGCTGATAAAGGCTTTCATGTAGTTGCTGACGAGGTAGTAGGTCGCGGTAACCTCGAGTGAGAAGAGGACACCACCGATTGGGGAGGAGAAGGTGGCAGCGACACCAACGGCGCAGGCGGCGGCGAGGAGCTGCATGCGGGCGTTGAGGCTCTGGCTGAAGCCTCGAAAGGGTGGAGAGAGGAGGACGTGGTGCGTGACGATAGACATGATGTGGACGTAGGCACCTTCGGTGCCAACGACGAGTCCTGCGCCCATGGCACAGATGAGTCCGCCGATCTTGGCGATTAGCGTGTAGAAGTCAAAGTAGCCTGGGAGGTACATGCGTGGGTCGATGCCAGTGAGGATGGACTTGATCTGCGAGACGCCAGAGCCTGCTGCGACGGGAGATAGGCGAGTGAAGAGGAGACCGATTTGACTAAACACGAGCGTATGTGCTGTCCAGATGATGTACTGTGCTGTGTAGTTGGACGTGAGGTCGATGAGGTAGGCACGTAGGTCGAAGATGAGACCGTACAGGCTCTTCATGGCGTAGTTGAGCGGACCGGCGATGACACCGAGGAGGATGAGGAACGAGATGAGCTTGGCTTGTTGACGATAGTAGTGCCAGAAGGTCTTGTTCCGACGTCGGTTATTGCCAAAGAGCGAGCGCAAGGAGCGAGACCGAGAGGTCATGCGGGGTCGAAACGAGGCATTGTCATCGTCGCCGCTGGCGTCAGACAAGCTTAAGTGCGGACTCGACTCTGGTCGTAGGAAGATCGAGTAGCTATGGTCCTCACTCGTCCCTGGTGACGTATCGGGGCTATAGGTGAGCGCACGTTGCTGGAACTCGTGCAGACTTTCAATACGTCCAGCTCGGCGTTTATGAGCCGGTAGTTGGTCCTCTTCATGGCTCATGCTGGTGGATTATTGCAAAGGCTCGTATGGAGGTGTGAGGGTGTATACTGAAACGTGATGCGACTGGAAGATGGAATAAATAGACGGATAGATTGTGGCCTTTCGATGGACGGAATGTTCCTGCCGAGCAGCCTGGGCACTTCTGAAGCGAAAATTGTCACGACGAGGTCTCAAGAGCTTTTCTGGTCTGGACGGAGAGACACGTATGCATTCATAAAATGAATAGGAGGAAGATGTCTCGACGGAGTGGAAGAGGTGAGAGAAGTATCGTTTTTCGATGGACGTACAGTAGGAGCATGCATTCTAGACGAAGGCAGGAGGAAGTGTTCTTCCATGTATGTCTCTTGGACTGGTTTTGTCAAGTAAGTTTCTACGTCATGAAGTGTTCGTGTTCATGTATGCAAGGTCGTATATTCGTTTTCGTTCTCAAGGTTTTCTCGAGTCTAGTTGGTACTTGTAGAGTACTGGTACTTGGATATGTAGTGATATGTACACGCAGGGAGAGATAGCGTGAATAGAAGAGATCCGCTTGGACTGGTCATGGGACACGCAAGGAAGCGTTTGAAGTGATGAAACGGATGCTTCCGAGTGGATCCGACGAAGGCCATCGTCTCGAGACAGTCGGATCTTGTCCGTGACAGCATCCACTAAAGTGAGTACACATGTACTAAGCTCCGAATGCGATCTTCTATCTATCAATCAACATGGCCATTTCATGGACAGCAGGTCTTAGAGAGCACCTCGTAATTGCTTACCAAGGTACTCTAAACGCCATCGAGCTCCTTCGTATTGCTTACCATGTCAGTCTAAACGCCATTTGGTGGCTAAAGTATCACTCGACCAAATTTCCAGATCTATCCGCATGGCTTTGCAAACCATCTTTCCGCCGTTTCAAGATCGTTTCATACCAATCTAACTATAGCCAGCTCAAATCGTACTCGAGCTACCAACCTTCCTCCCCGTGTTCCTACCAACAAAACAAAACTTTCTCTCGACTTGACAAGTCTCGACCATGCTTCGCCAAGCTCTCCGTCCCTCTCGTCGCATTGCGTCGCTCTCTCGGTCGCTAAGTACTTCGACGGCTGAATATGACTACGTCATCGTCGGTGGTGGATCCGCTGGCTGCGTCCTCGCGAACCGCTTGTCGGAAGATCCGAGCAACAAGGTGCTGCTCGTGGAAGCCGGGCCGCCGGATAACAAGTCGTGGGACTTTTGGAAGATCCACATGCCTGCAGCTCTCACGTACAATCTCGCGAATGACAAGTATAACTGGTATTATTACACGGAGCCTCAGAAGCATTTGGACGGCCGTCGTCTGCCGTGGCCTCGAGGCCGTGTCCTCGGAGGCTCTTCGTCGCTCAACGCCATGGTCTACATTCGTGGACACGCGAATGACTATGACGATTGGGAACGTAGCGGCGCGAAAGGCTGGAGTTACCATGAGTGTCTGCCCTACTTTCGCAAGTCGCAGACGCATGAGCTCGGATCTGACGACTATCGTGGTGGCGAAGGACCTTTGCATGTGTCGAGAGGATCTCAGAAGGACCAGATCCTGTTCCAAAAGTTCATTGACGCCGGTGTCGAGGCCGGATATCCGTTCACGGAGGACATGAACGGCTATCAGCAGGAAGGTTTTGGCTGGATGGACATGACGATCAAGGACGGACGTCGATGGAACACTGCGTCAGCTTACTTGCGTCCTGTCATGGATCGATCGAACTTGGAAGTCGTGACCGATACGTTCGTGAACAAAGTCTTGTTCGAAGGCAAACGAGCTGTCGGTATTGATACGGAGAACCAGAAGGACACGAGTAGCAAGACAAAATACATGGCTAGTAAAGAAGTGATTTTATCCGGCGGAGCGATCAACTCTCCGCAGCTCCTGATGCTGTCGGGAGTTGGCGATGCTTCCCACCTCAAGGAGATGGACATTGACGTCGTCCAGGACCTGCCTGCCGTCGGACAGAACATGGAGGACCACTTGGATCTATACATCCAGTACAAGGTCACGAAACCCATTACGCTGCATAACGCGACGTGGAAGTATCCGCACAACATGGTCAAGATCGGTCTCCAGTGGCTCATGAACCAGACCGGCATGGGCGCCTCGGCACACCTCGAGTCCGGCGGCTTCATCCGGAGCAAGCCTGGCAAGGTCCAGCCCGACATCCAGTACCACTTCCTGCCAGGGTCTTTGACTGGACAGCTCACGCCTGGTCCGTACCACGCCATGCAAGCGCATGCGTCGCCGATGCGGGCCACGAGCCGAGGTTACTTGAAGCTCAAGAGCAAGGATCCCCGTGCGCATCCGATCATCGAACCGAACTATCTGTCTACGCCGGAGGATGTGGAGGATATGCGTGCAGCCGTGAGGTTGACGCAAGAGATTCTGGAGCAGAAGACGATGGACGAGTTCCGCGGCGAGCCGGTGTCTCCGTCCAAGAACAATATGACGGATGAAGAGATCGATGCGTGGGTGCGTCAGAACACCGAGAGTGCTTACCATCCGTCGTGCACGAACCGAATGGGTGACGGTGAGAACACGGTCGTGGACAGTCAGACAAAGGTGCATGGCGTCGAAGGTCTCCGTGTCGTCGATGCGTCCATTATGCCCAACATTGTCAGTGGTAACCTGAACGGTCCGACGATCATGGTGGCCGAAAAGGCTGCGGACATTATCCTGGGCAAGACTCCTCTGCCAAAGTCGACTGCATCTGTGTATGAACCCAAGGACTGGCAGACTAAGCAGCGTTAAGTAGAAGGATAAAGCTCCATTCGTATTCCATTTTCTTTTCTTTTATCTTTTCCGTAGATCGTAGAAAGAAAAACGAACTATTCCTCTTTTTCTTTTCTTTGGGGCGCGCGGCACGTGAAGATAAGGAGAGCGATGAGGGTGGAGACGAGGATGGCGGCGCCTCCCACGAGCGTCGGGTCTTGTTGGGCGTAGACAAGAGCGTCCTTGTACCAGAGGTTAATGGTATTGACGATACCACCTTCCTTGCGCATCCGACGTTCTTCCATGACTTCATTCTGTAACTTCATTTCAATCGCATGCTTGGGTTTCCACGTCTTGTCACCAAATGCCTGTGCTTTAGTAGCATCATATCCGACGTAAAAGTTATCAAAAGTAATGCCACTGGACATGGTCCAGACTTCGATCCCAATCGCGCCGATTGGATCGACACGAGCGACGTTGGATTTCTCATAGTAACTTGGATTTGCAATCTTCCGAGGTGTCCACTCACCGACGTAGGCTGGATTCGGGATCATCGGAGGATGCCACGGACCCTTGTAGTCTGGATTCGAGACAGTCGGACGCTCCCATTGTCCACAGCCAGGAACACGCTCGCACTTGGGATTGCGAACGAGGGGAGCTGTCCACTCTCCGTCCTCTTCATCGTCCCAGTCCTCTGGCTTGAGGTAGGACGGATCAGGGATGAAGGCTGGCTCGTCATCCAGCCACCCCTCTGGCTTGGACGCACTCTCGTCCGGAATGAACTTGGGCGCGTCTTCGTCCCAATCCTCCGGTTTCCGAGCGTCTGGGTCGACGATCTCCTTGTCTTCGACCCAATCTTCTGGTTTCACGTCATTCGGATCGTCTATTTCCTTTGGAGGGAGCATCGGCGGATCAAAGTCGGATAGCAGACTCCCACTCTTGACTTCTTCTCCGTCGATAGAGACGACGTACGTGTTATTATCACGCAAGATGGCAGTATATAGGTGGGAGACACTGTCTGGTGTCATAGGAGGCTTTGGAGCTAAATGCTTTTCCTCTAGTTCCTTCGTCACGGGGTTTGTAGGCTTTAGGATGAAGTGGACGTGCTTTTGGCCACCACACTTGTCCGGTCCGAACATGATGGAGAATGGACTATCAGCATTCAAGTGAGAGACGTCGACATGAGGAGGAAGGAGCTTGATATAAGCTCCTCCACACGTCAGTTCGGCTTGTAACTTGACTTCGAACTGGACGACGAGCTCCTGGTGGTTGTCATCCACTTGGACTGTCTCGGGCAATGCGACGCCGAGACCATAGTGCTTGGCTCGGGCATTCAGCACCAAGCCAGTGTTAGATGGAATCCCGTGCTTGGTCTCGTTCACATACTCTTGTAAGATCGGATCTTGGTCGAGGTACTTTTCATCTATACTTTTCACCCATCGAGAGTCTTCGAGACTCTCTACACCTTCAAACGTCTCGACAAAGACAGCATCGTCGATAAGAGACTGGATCTCAGTATCCTGAGCAGCAGAAGCCGTCAAGAGCGCTGCACACGCGAGTACTCGTCGAAGGACCATGGCGTCACGTGTCAAGTGGTCGTGTCCATACTTTATCCTATATATTTCATCTATCAATGTGGCGCTGTAAATCTAGTAAATAGGGTATTTTGAAACAAATTGGTGGTATTCTATAGAGATATAGTGAAGGTGTTAGACTAGTAGGAAGAGGGTGTACAAAAGGTAAAAGTGGCATTATAGGAAGAAAGGATCTTGCGAAAGCAAAGAAAAAGAGAAAATGGACGGGGGAAGACAGCGAACGCAGCAGCCGATTGTGACGGGTACGAGCGTCGTCGCGCTCAAGTACGCTGGTGGCGTGCTCATGGCGGCCGATACGCTCGGATCGTATGGTTCCTTGGCGCGATTTACGGACCAGCGCCGTATTTCGACGCTCCACGGCACGACTTTGATCGGCGCTGGAGGCGACTTTAGCGACTTTCAGCACTTGCAGGACAAACTTAGTGAACTCGAGGTGTACGATTTTAACCAGGACGACGGATGCGATACGACTGCGCCGGAGGCCTACCACTACCTCCAGCGCCTTTTGTACCAACGTCGTAACAAGTTCGATCCGCTCTGGAACACGCTGCTTGTCGGTGGCTTAAACCCAGAGACACAGGAGCCGTTCCTTGGACAGGTGAACATGATCGGCCTCGCGTTCGAAGGCAACTTCCTCGCCACGGGCTTTGGTCACCACTTTGCGACGCCGCTTTTGCGGAAAAACTGGCGCGCCGATCTGACGGAAAATGAGGCTCGGGCGCTGCTGACGGATTGCATGCGCGTATGTCTGTACCGCGACACGCGTACGATCAACCGCGTGCAATTCGCTAAAGTGGATGAGCAAGGCACGCACGTCGCGGAGCCCGTGGCGCTCGAGACCAAGTGGGACTTTGAACAGTTCCAGCATCCGCATGCGCAGCACGGCGGATCTTGGTAAGCACAAGCGGCAGAACAAAAGATAAAGGAATACAAATCATTTTCCTACATTGAGTTTTTATTCCGAATCTGTCGACCGCTTACGACGTTTTGCAGGTCGCTCATCTTCACTAGAGCTACTAGAAGAAGAATCGGAGTCGGAGTCGGAGCTAGAATCGGAGTCGGAGCTGGAGGACGAGCTAGAGCTGGAAGAGGAGGAAGAGCTACTGCTTTCACTCTTTTTACGAGATTTTTTATTACTGGATGTATGTCTTTTCGTGCGTTTCTCCTGACTTTTGTGACTAGTGGACACTTTCGAGTCGTCCGATTTGGATGGTGCTTCTGGAGGTTTTTCCGTATTAAATGGTCGACGGAGACTGCGATCACGAAATTGCTGACTACGGGAAGGACGATGGACGTACGCAGCTTCGTTCTTGCATTCGTACGTCCAATGGCCTTGCTGAAGACACTTTTGACACTTGGCGTTTACGTTCGCATCTTTGCTGCCAGGACGACTGGTGGACCATGTCTTGTTCATGCTGGACGACTGCATTGCCTTCGAGCTGGACGAGTACACTGCCTTCGTGTGTCAGAAGAGAGGAGTGAAAATTAGTGAAGGGTGAAAATAGCGTGACAAGATTCCTGACAAGAAAGAGGTCTAACAGAATTCTCTTGATCATTGTGTGCTACCCTCATTAAAGCGATCTTAAGCTACGTATTGACTAGCGATTCATGATAAATCTGTGCCTACATGGGATGTCATGCACTTTCAAATGAATGTCGAGGAGCTACCTATAAGAATGTATTCTGGAAATGTCTATTGACGAATAATCTTTACAAAGACTCAAAGAAGCAGTTCGCCTAGCAGCTTCTAGTAGATTGAGATAGTTCAGTATATCTAGCCTTAGTGTGTAAAAGAAGCTTTGCCTCGTAACTGTACACGATTTAGTTGCGAACGTACTGGACATAATGTGTAGTGGCTGCTAGCGAATGCAAAAGCTCGTGTAGGTAGCTAGCCACAAACTCTGCATAGCTTTCACACTGAGCAAGAAGAAGGCAACTCGTATAGTTTAGTTGAAGAGGAGGTTTCAGCATAATTTAAAGATATCTGCTGTTGTGAAAACGTTCAACGGCAATATAGTTTTGATCATTTGCTTCGACATTAATGTCCACAAAGCAAATATGATACTCATAGAGAGCACTACTGAGGTAGCTCTTATACCGAATGGAAGCTTGGATAATGACTGTCTTCCTAGTAAAAGTGAGCCGGTAAGAATTTTGCAGAAACTTCTGGTGATTACACTTTGAAATGACTTATGTCGTAGTAAGTATTGGTCGTATCGATAGCGATACTGATACATCCAATACACAAATCTGCAGAATGGAGCAAGAGTGTGATTACTACCTACTCTCCATTTTTCGGTGCAATTAACTATCAGAATTTTCTAAACTCCAAGTTTCCGTAGCTAAAGCAAATGCTTTCTTTCATCCTAATTTTCTGTTATACACTATGGAATTTAATTTGACGATGAGCAGCAGTAACTACATACATTGCTACCCGCTCTTAGACTGAGCGTCGACACCAACCTTGTTCACGAAGCCTATAAGAGTCACGAGCACTGTATTGAGCTATGGCCAAGAATTTCGTCATGCTTGGAAGCTTCTACTCTTTTGCATGTTTTCAGTCATTTGCTGACCAGAATACCGTTGCTTCGAAAGAGTATCTTGCTAGGAGTCTTAAAGTATTCGGTCGTAGACTTTCCGAGCTACCACCAGCTATTTTGCCAATGTACGACATGACGCACATACGTACAATTGCTACCGCTGTCGATTGCAAAGCTCGCAAAGTTGATCAGAGGCTTCGTAGTGACTGCATATGCGGCTGAAGAACGTAAACCTGGTCAGGATCCGAGGTGATTGGGAAGGATAGGAAGGAAGAGTCATTCGTGTCAATCTATTACTCATCCAGATCAACTGCGTAGAGTTCCATTTGAGAGGGGGTACATGCTATCAAGTCATAAAGCCGGAAGCAGACCAGCATTTATACTATGGTAAACGCGATCAGAGGGATCAACTATGCGGAGCACGGTAAAGACAAGAAGATTGCATCGTATGCAAGCATGTCAACCAGACCAGTAGCACACGACTTATGAGGATCCAATAGCTGTCTTCATGTTGACATATCTGTCGTTCGTTTGTACCTTGCCAATAAGGCATCACTGGTGATTTTAGACATTGATGATAAATATAGATGAATAGCGATGGGAAGGAAGTGAATACAAGTCGTGAGTTAAGGAATTTGTGCAGACATCATCGGTATCGATGTATTTGATTTATATGCAGGACGTTATGCTAATCAATTCGCAAGCACGTCGTCTTTATTCCATATATATTCCCGCTCGGTTGCCCATTCAATCTGGACACCTTTGATACAATGCGGCTCGGGTCTTCTACATGACGATCGACTTGAGGCTGGGTGCCTGTTGTGGTTCTTATTCATCCGACGCTAGCTCGACATTGTCGTTTTCGTCTTCGCTTTCCGGAATCGGGTCCGACGCACGTCTCGCGTTCCCGTCTTCACCAAAGAGTTCGCTTACAGTCACAATGCTTTTGGTACGCGGTCTCATGTTTTCTTCTTGGTTGGTCGCGATTGAGTTTCCTTGTTTGTGCTGAAGGCAAATGTCGAAATGCTACGTCTAGCCAATTGCGCAGCATGTCGTCGTATCGCGCTTGTTCCGACGTCGCGATAGTTACCACGCCGTAGTAGTAACAAGTCCGTACGTTAACATGCTCAATGCGCAGTCAACGTCAGCTTCCAAATTTTCATGACAAACAAACAAAAGGCGAAAGACTGGCGTAGTAGACTTCCGAGGGAGAGATCGATGCCACCGCATTCCATCCACTCGGATGTAGTGAGTTTAGATACGAATCGCACTGGACACTCGGAAGCCTGTATGGAATTGGATATGCGATGCTTCTATGCGCCATGTCCTTTGTAGCACAGATTCCATGGTTACTATAACCCACAGCGCGGACATCTAAAGACACGTCCGTTCGCATGCTCTCGCTCGTACCCCACGACCAACACATTGGTGCTATGTAATCTTTGGAGACAAGCTCCTTGCAACGAGTATCGCTCTGCGTATTGTGGTTTAAGAGAACCGTAGCTTCTTCAAAGCAAAGTTTCCATATCATGGGTGATGAAAGGCTACATTCTTTGCATTTTCCATCCTTCTTCGCTTCGTAGTCGAATGTATAAGTTTGTGGGTGTGATACAATACGTGCGTATGTCTGTAGCTCACGACACGATGGACAATGCGATATTAACATCAACTCGATCCCCAAATCATTGGTCCTCTACTTTTTCCAATTGACATGCAACTCTTCGTATTTCCTACTCTTCTCGATTGATTACACATCCCATGACGTAGCAGACATCGAATACGATTGTACCATCGAAAAGCCTTGGCAACTTGCCGACCACCACATTCACTAGTGAGCGATTGAACGAAAGCTTGTACAAATGGAGAATGTGTTACATCGATCCTGCCTCTTCTGCCTGTCTATACGCCATGCGAGTATATCATTTCGTCTGGTCTTGGCAAGCTCTCCATCCTACCTCCTGTTCTAGCTACATCGGAACGATCTACGACGTATCGATCAAGGGGGAAAAGCCTCTTCGTTCTTGTTTACACATTGATACTCGCCACGATCTATACTCGTTGCTTATCGTCTCGTCGAGCTTGAATCTGTCGCTTGGGTTTCCCAAGCTCACACTGGTTCACTTGCTTTGCGAAGCGCAGTGAGCACAGGCTTTCACCGACGGATGCAGCAGTCGGTGACAAGTTGACCATCATGAGCGTCTTGCCGTCTCCTGACAAACAGTTCTGAAGCAAGTACGTCAGCTTGCTATTTCGAAACGGGATCTATCTAGATGTTAGTACTAGCTCAAGCCTACGAGTAGGAAGGAACGTACATGCGAGCTCTTGTTCCCGATGGCTGAGAACACATCCGCGAGGCAGCTGAGGCTCTTGTTAATCGCCTGCGTCTCCTTCAGTCGCTCGCCAGACACATTGCTTCTCGAAGCGCGTTCACTCCCGGCCAAGTCCACCAGGTTTAGCTGTCCGTCGAGCGTCACGCCATCACTAGCCTTGACGCCAGTCAAATGGAGCGTGAAGACGCTGTGGGAGCGAGAGGACTGACTGTTCATGTCCGTAGATGCAACACTTCGCGCTCGACTCGCTCTCTCCATGAGCTTTTCCACGGCGTCCATGTCCGTGACTTGGACTGCCGACAGGTCTGGGACGAAAACCTTGTTCTTGTCTTTCTTAATCGACAGTTTCTTATCGTCCGAAGCCAGTAGATCGCGCAGGTTTTCATTATAAATCTCAAGAAACGAAACACGAATACGATACGTCCATCCTTCCTCCTGCAGCATTTTACTATCTAGCAACACTTTCTCAATGGCTCGCGGGATGAGTCCTCGCATCCCACCTCGGCCACTCCCTTGCATCGTATGCGTCTTCCCAGATCCAGTCTGTCCGTAGCTAAAGAGACACACGTGATAGCCATCGAGAGACGACTGTACGAGCTCTTGGACTTGTTCGAACACTTCTTCCTGCCCGTCGGACGGTGCAAAGACTTTATCGAACGTGAACCTATCTACGTCTTTATCGGGTCGACTCAGTGCGACGGACTGTCCGTCACCTTCACACACGACAGCTTCTCCGTCATCCTTCGTGTCCGAAGGGAGGAATGGCCGAGTGCGTACGAAGACACGGACGTTACCTCGTAGTTCCTGTATCTGATTATGTAACTTCCTTCTCAACGTCTCTCCTTCCACGACTTTCCGACGCAACTCTTCTAGCTCTACTTGCTTACTCTGCACGACGTCCGTCTGCTGTCGACTCACGTCCTGCAGTCGTCTTTTGAGTCGTTCATTCTCCTGTCGCACGTGATGCAGCTCCTCTGCTTCTTCATCTCGCTGCAGACTCTCCTCTTGGATGCGTCCACCCACCTCACTCTCCAGCACCGCCTTCTCCTCCTGTACTTGAGCCATCTGCGTCTGCATCTCTTCTCTCTTCGCCTCATACGACCTCTTGACCTCCTCCATCTCCTTCTCATGCTCCTCCTCCTTCGTCTGTGCTTTCGTCTGCCACGCCCGAAGCTCCGACTTGACAGCTTCCATCTGCGCCGTCACGGCCACGACCTCTGTTCGTAGCTCCTTGGCCTGTCTCTCCAGCATCTGCCGCACTCCTTCCGCGACGCTGTACTCTCGAGACGCCTCCTGCGCCTGCGTCTCTGCCTGTCGCACCTGCTCCCGCATACTCTCCTCCCTCTGTCGGAGCTTATCCCCTTCCTCTCGACTCACATCTAACTGCCGCTGCGTCTCCTGCAGTGCATGCTTCGTGAACGACAGGTCTCGTTCATCATGCTTGCGCTCTTGCTGGAGCTCTTGCAACGCTGTTTTCAATTCCTGTCGCTCTCGATCGAAAGACGAGGAAGCAGACGCAGCAGAACGTTCCATTTCACCTAGAGCAGACGTCTGCTTCGAGACTTGGAGGTCTTTCGCATGCAAATCATCCTTTAGTCTCTGTATCTCGCCCTTCATCTCATCCATTTGACTAGTAGCAGACGCTTGTGCCGTGGAGGAAGCATGGACTTGACGCTGGAGTTCGTCCTTGGTCTGCATGATGTCCTGTAGCTGTGTCTCGAGCGTCGATACTTTGGCCTGATAGATGTCTCGCTCCGAACGTATGAGGACACATTGTTCTTTCGATTGCGAGAGCTGTGTCTGTATATCCTGGAGCTCTTGTCGATGACTTTCGACCTGACTCTTTTGCTTCTTCTCGTACCATTCCTCCATCTCGTGCTTCATACGTTCCTGTGTCTGTACTTGAGATTCTAAAGATGCCTTTGTTGATAGCAATTCTGAACGAGTCGTACGTAACGTTTCTTCTAGACCACGTTTATCTGTTTCTAAGCTTTCGACTTGCGACGTGAGATTGTCATGCTGGAGACTCGTCTTCTTTGCTTCATCTTTCATGCTTGCTAGGTCGTCTTCTAGCGACTGGATCTGTGTTTCTAAAGATGCTTTCGTCGTCTCGAGATGGTTGTAAGCTTCCTGGGTGCTAGAGAGAGCCTTCTCTTTGTCCTTGAGAGATTTTTCTAAGCTCTGGAGACGACGATGGATGGATGCAGCGTGCTCGTCGCCGGTTTCTTTAGCAGATGCAGCTAACTGGCAGACGTGTTGGATCTATAGGAGTGGATGAGATGATTGTGGGTGGTGAGACGAGCGCAAGAGGAAGAGAACCTGTTCGACGAGGCTTTTTAATGTCGACTTGAGACGCTTAATGTAGGCTACTTGCTCCTCCTGCTTGGCTTTGGCGTTGAATTTATTCGCTTTCGGCCGGAAACGAAGCTCAGACTCGATGCTGCTCATTCGATCGTCACTAAACGCTTCGAAGATGGCGTCATGCAGCTTGGACGTCGCTGACGGATGATCATTTTCCTTGTTTAAATGATCATTCGACTGCGGCTGAGCACTCGCTTTCGGTTTCTAGATGCGTATCAAGTCGATAAGAGGCTCTGTTCTGTATCTGAATGAAGAGGTACGTACTTCTTCGTGCTCTCGCTGATTATTATTCGAACTCGGGACTGGGATACCGCTATTGGCGGCTCCGGCCGGCGGACGAAAGCCAAAGCCCGCTCGATAGGAGGCCATCTGCGGCTGCTTTTTCCCGTGTGGGTTCCTGTCTATAGGTGGTGCTCTCCGTTTCATGCCTAAGAAAAGACGTGGACGATAATAGATGCGAGTACGAGCTCTTCCGGGCGGGAAGTTTGAATTCGTTTCAGTTATTTCAATTCGGTGGTATAAAAAGAAGGAAGACTGGAGAAATGTATCGCAAGGTCGATGTGATTGATAAATAAAGTCTTTATGTACGTTTTGGTGTGTTTATACATGGTACTTGTCTGCATAAGTTGTATGTGTATAAATGGGATGGAAGTAGATGGCAAATGGGGAGTATAAATGGAAAAAAAAGTATCAACGGCCGGGTTCGAACCAGCGACCTTCTGCGTGTAAAGCAGACGTGATAACCACTACACCACGCTGACACAGTTACTAATATAGATTTTTAATAATTTATATGCATTGATGCATGGGAGTTCATGGACACAAGTTGTGGCAACGAATGCTAGGCAATGCCGACGGGATACTTGAACGTTTTCAAGCCGCAAGGTGTGAGCTCCCACTCATGTGTAGCACGTGTACGTAGACTCTTTCAGACGAAGCATGTCGGGCATGCTGGAACGCTCGATCCGATGGCGACTGGCGTCCTGCCAATGGCTCTCGGTCGTGCCACGAAATTCCTGCAGGTACTGC
>JAADVB010000160.1:0-44201 GCA_023334545.1 Salisapilia sapeloensis | reverse complement strand
TCGCAGACCCTTGGTGATGAATTTGTCGTCAAAAGTCCATCATGACAGTAGACGAGAAAAGATCGACACATCAAAGACAATTCTACGAGAAAAAGGTTTGAAAGATTATAGCTCAGCACCTTCAACTGCGCTCGTTCGATATCAGTTATTGATACGATGTATACATGCGAGAAACGGTCGAGATACCAACTTGATGGGGTAGGAGCTAGATATTTTTTACAGAAACCCCTTCAAGACAGAAATAACATATGAATAAAAGTAGTGCATAAAGTTTACTATACTTTATCGACTAATTAAAATAGACTAAATCCGTCGGGGTTTCTCGTGCATTCCCTTTAACTTTATTTAAGATGTCGGTTGTCATGCCTCTCATCATGAAGCAATGTAGATTTCGATAAATTTATCTGTTTCGACTTGATGCCACGGCTTTACCAGTGGTACTTTTCGAACTTCGTCTCGGTTCAGATACATCACTTCCGTAACTCGGTCATTTCCACCTCGTAAGCACTATAAGAACAGAAATTGTAGTATATGCGTGGCTCCAAACGTCACCTGGGATAACATCTTTGGCATTCGCACCAATCTAGCACAGTATACTGGGTTTCTATCAATACCTTTTGTGCAAGCTAAACTCTGAGCCTGCTGTCGCAAGTGAGCATTTGCCTCAAGTACCATATATTAAGTGAATAGCTCCCGAACTGCAACACATGTACTCTACTATCCCTCTCTACATCTCTTCTGGATCCCCAAATGGCGTAAGTGATGTCTGTCGGAAACCGTAGAAGCAAGCTGGATGGAGAGACTCGTCCGTACGATCAAATCTCCATCCGAGGTGCGCGAAACACCGGCGACAGTGGATGATGCTCCAAGAGTATCCGGGAAACCAACTTTCTTGCGTACTGAATTCATCGGTCGAGTACAGACGATCGGTGAGTACATTTCGAAAAGTAAGAAGCTGGTGAACAAACCCATGAGGGTTCACAAACGTATCAGCAGACGACATGAGAAAGAGCTGTTCGGTGCTTGCGAGGTGCTCATTGCAGCGTTCACAATACAATTCATCCTGCATGTGCTGCAACAAAGTTAGCTCCTGACGAAGTAGCTGAACGATGCAATCGATTTTGAATAGCTCGCGACGTTGGGAATGATCCAACGGAAGAGCGGATGCGACCCAGTAGGCGAAACGAACGGGGTCTTTCGTGACGCTTGATGGAATGCCGATAGGAGCGTCAAGATAGGACGTGTCACCTTGTTCACTGCGGATTTGTTGTAACTGGAAGGAAGAAATCCAAAGTTTTTGGATGCGATCGATGAGCGCGTAGGCATCGAACTGGAAGTGGGCATCGGGTTGGACGTGAGTAGGAAAACGGAGGAAACAAAAACGACGAGAAACTTTTTCACGCTTGGCGGGCGTGTCATAGTGTGCGTATGGTAGGAGAGAAAATGGAAGACGGGGTGGTGAATGCGTCGGAAGGATTTGCACGCGGCCTATGAGGCTTGTCGATGACATCGTATCCAACGCAACACAGCGCTGTTTGGCTACACCAGTGACGACGACGCTTTCTTCCTCGATGCTCATTCGTTCGATGCGTATTGTTGATCCATATCGTTCGTCATCGTCTTCAATTATATACTGGAATGTGTTAGGAGCATGACCAGCAGCTAGATCAAAGGAACCAGGTACCGATTGATTGATAACTGCGATCAAGTTTTGACGGGACTGGAGTCGCTGGCGAAGGGTGTCTGACACATGACTTGAAAGAGCTCGTAGTGGTAAATTGCTGCCAGGAAAGATGATCTAGTAGGCAATGGCAATAAAACTTAGAACGCAATCGCTTATATTCGTTTATACATATTACTGTCTGTGGCAAATGAATAACCGGGAGCTCCAGTACTTGACCGTCTGCATAATAACTTTGCTGTGAAGCCTCTAAATCCTCCAGTTCTCCCAGATACAAGTGTGCATTCGTCCCACTAGCCATGCTAGTCATAGCTGTCCAGATAGTGTGTAAAGTGCTATTTCCGCTACAAAGTCGGTTGTAAAATGGCTATTTTCATCCATCGTATCTTTTCCATGGGATATTTGTGTCTTTTGAGCGGACGAATCGAGGCGGAAGAGGACAGTAGGAAGATCGTCGCGAAAGAACAATGATGAGAGACGGTCGCTACGGGTCCAACGATGCTGTTGATGACAATGCTATCACCGTCCGGTACTCTATACCCACGAGGAACAATAGTACTTGCGGCTCAATATCACATGCAATAGACTCTTTGTAAAAACCCAGACGTACGATATACCGTGCGACCCTCGACACCCGGCGCAATGGCTACTGCAGCAAGCGAGAAAGATCTATCGGACGAATCTCAAGAGCCTTCAGAAGCAAAACCCAGATGCATTACAAGATGAGCTCGAAGTGCTTTATAATCGCACTCGTCGCCAAGGTCTGCACCCATCTCAGTCCGATACACTTGCATATGCTCATGCCCATGCTAGTCATCGATTTACAGGAGCCTATTGGCAAAGTCATTTCTCCCATGGACGTCATTGATGCCAGGACACTCCTACAGACACCTGACTTGACAAACAAACAGTACGTCGGTCTATTTCCTACGCTATCGCTTGCTCATCTTCATGAATCCATAGTGCCATGTTCCCATGGCTGCGATCGTACCCTGGCAGCATGTCCGATGAGTCTCTCGATTCCACTAATGGCCTCTTCTTCCAGCAGCTCTACGCCTTTACACTCATTGGCAAACGGACGCCACCACACGCCACCGTGCGTCGACAGCAAGCGCAGAAGGAACACTTTCTATCGCTCATGGAAAGCTACATGAAAGGCACATTCGATGCCGATACCATCCCTCCGTCTCCTGCAGACTCTCCTGCAGACTGGCAATCCTGCTCTCGATGTCATAAACTCCCGACGAAATGCACATGCAGCCAGCGACAGTCGACACCGCAGCGCAGTCCATCTATCAGCAGCTCTGGATCGTACCCGGAGGACAGTCGAGTCGAACCTCCACGTCCACCTATCTCTACTTCAAGCTCGATTGAGCAAGCTCAGAAGCCACCAGCACCAGCTCCCGCTCGAAGCTCCTCCGCGTCCATGTCTCCTGCTCATTTGCCCAAGACACCACCTCGCCAACGTCCTTCGAGTCAAGAGAGTCCGTTAAATCACTTGGAAAACGTCTTTGATATTGTGTTTAAGCAGCAGGCGATCGGCATGAAGCTCGGATCGGATGAAAGTAAGCAGTTTGCGATCGTTAAGGAATGCTTTGAAGGCTCGGAAGCGAGACGTTATCCGGAGATCCAGAACGGTGTCGTCATCCTCGCTGTGAATGGACAGGAAGTGACAGGCATGGGATTATCTCGGATTCTATATCGATTGCGAGAAGCCCCGCGACCTGTTGTCGTCCGCTTTGGTCGTCTTGCTAAACGGTCGTAGAGATGGAGGATGAGTCTTGGGCATAGTGCTAGTCGACGACAAGTAGGAAGGAAATGGATATTGGCAAGAGATACTTTGAATCGATCGGACACGGAGTCCATGGGTGTATGCAGTTGAGGTAGGAGACTAGTACTAGGTTAAGTTGCACGATGCGGGACTTAAACCCGCATCTCCGGGGTATAAGACCGACGCGTTATCCGATTACGCCAACCGCGCTTCTCCATTTCTGCTTATCGTTCTCCTGTCGTATGCTTTGCGTCGAGGAATATGCATGAATAAAGACACTATAGTCTACTTGTTTCTCCTTATTTGTCTCTCTACTTTACCGCTTCAAACCTTCCATGTTCCTCGTGTAACGGGAGATCGTACATCGTACAACGCTTCACACCACGCCTTACGCCTCCGGAGCGTCCGGTAGAATATAAAAAAAGCGAAACGAGAAGCATGTCGGACGCAGTACGTATGAGCCATGACATTCAGATCTCGGCGCTAGATGATCGTCAGTACGAAAGTATTTTACTGGAGAATGGACTCCAAGTGCTCTTGGTCTCCGATCCGTACTCTGAAAAGTCTGCGGCGTCCATGGACGTCCACGTCGGGCATCAGAGCGATCCGGACGATTTGCCTGGACTAGCGCACTTCTGTGAGCACATGCTCTTCCTCGGGACGGAAAAATACCCTGATGAGAACAGTTATAAGCAGTTCCTAAGTGCACACGGAGGTCGTAGCAACGCTGCGACGTCCGCGACGCACACGAACTTTTATTTCGACGTGCTTGGAGAACACTTTCTCGGTGCACTAGATCGCTTTGCCCAGTTCTTCGTCGCGCCGCTCTTTACACCGAGTGCGACGGACCGTGAACGCCGTGCAGTCGACTCGGAGCATAGTAAGAACCTCCAGAACGATCATCGTCGACTGTATCAGCTCCTCAAGTCGTTGGCAAATCCGGACCATGCCTTCCACAAGTTCGGTACAGGGAACATCCACACCTTAGGCGGCGATCACGTGCGAGACGCGCTGCTCGACTTCCATGCGACGTACTACTCGGCGAGTATCATGAAGCTCGTGCTGTACGGACAAGAGGACTTAACGACGCTCAAGTCATGGGCGCAAAATCTCTTCACGAGCGTCCCGACTTCTGGGAGATCTCCCCCAGAGTTCGGCGGTGTCCTCCCATTCGATTCGTCTCGCCTCCAGACGGAAGTACGTGTGACGCCCGTGAAAGACTTGCGTGTCATAGAGCTTGCATGGCCCACGCCGTCACTCTACGATGAGTACATGAGCAAGCCGAGTCGTATTCTATCGCACCTCCTTGGCCATGAAGGCGCTGGGTCTCTATTAAGTTACTTGAAACAACAGGAACTAGCGAATGGCCTCTACGCCGGCTTGGTTCGTGATCACGAAGACTGGGGGATGTTCGTCGTGAACATCGACGCGACGGAAGTCGGGATTGAAAAGTGTTATGACGTTGCTAATGCTGTCTTCCAGTACCTCGCGATGCTCCAGCGTGCTGCTCCAATCGAGGAATGGATGTACCATGAAATTCGAGACTTGCACGCGACACAATTCCGATTCAAAAGCAAAGAACGACCGATTAACTACGTCCATTCGCTTTCTGGTAACCTACACAAGTACCCGAAGGAACTAGTGATCGCTGGACCACACTTGATGTTCAAGTACGACAGTCAGAAGACACAAGAGATTCTGAAATTACTCGTCCCGGAGCGTGTGCGTCTTACCATGGTGAGCAAACAGTTCCAAGAGACGACGGATCTAGCCGAGACGTGGTACAAGACTCCATACAGCTACTCGAAACTCCCATCAGACCTCGTATCCAAGTGGCAGCATCCAGACATAAACACAGCGCTGCATCTACCTTCTCGTAACGACCTCATCTGCACTGACTTCCATATCGTCGTACCGTCATCTCCGTTCACCGAGGTGAGTGGTGAGTACGTGCTAGAAGCTCCTTTGCAAGTCCGACACGACGACCAGTGTCGTCTGTGGTTCAAAGCGGACACATACTTTCGTAAACCTCGCTTATCCTTGTCTTTTCTATTCTACTCGCCCATGGTGTCTCCAACACCTCGTCATGGTGTCCTCACTAGTCTCTTCGTTCGCTATCTCAAGGACGAATTGACTGAATGGAGCTACGACGCAGAGCTTGCTGGTATGGACTATGACATATCTTTCAACTCGCGTGCGATTGAGCTATACGTCGGTGGGTTCTCTCAGAAACTAGACAAGCTACTCGATCGAGTGTTGAAGCAGTTGCTGAACATGACTTCACCTGCGTTTCAGTTCAAGGAAAATGTGTTTGATCGAGTCAAGGACCGGACGAAGCGCTTGTACGAGAACTTTTTTATGGAAGAACCGTATCAGCACACGGTGTACAGCGCTGGTCTGGTCCTAGATGCGTCTAAATGGAGCGTGGAGGATAAAGTCCAAGCGATTGAACACATGTCCGTCCAAGACTTGGCATTGCATGCTCAAAGCCTTTTGCAAGAGGTTTTTGTCGAAGGCTTTTGTTATGGCAACATCCAAGAGCATCATGCTAAGGACCTGTTGGACGGTGTCGTGTCCCAATTCGCTTTCGATGCCAAGCATGAAGGCAGCTGGCCGCTGCTTCCAAGCCAGTCGCTTCGACCTCGTATCGTGCGTCTACATGCCGGGACTGAGTATGCGTATCGAAGGAAGGATTGGAATGATCAGAACAAGAACTCGGCACTAAGTGTCCTTTTCCAAGTCGGCCAGGAAACACTGGAGAAACGAGCTGCTCTCGAAGTACTGGCACATGTACTGAAAGAACCGTGCTTCAATCAGCTTCGAACGCAAGAGCAATTAGGATACATTGTGTTTTCTGGAAGTATGCATCAAGAGGGTATCGAATACCTTCGTATCATCGTGCAATCGACTGTCGGAGATCCGATGTACTTGGATAGTCGAGTGGAAAGTTTCTTACTTGAATTCCGAAATTGGATTTTGTCGATGCCAGAAGAGACGTGGAAGAAACAAGTAGAAGCAGTGGTGCAGTCTCTCGTGGAGAAACCAAAGCGGGAGTCGGAAGAGTACATTCGATTGTGGCGAGAGATTGCGACGGAAATGTTTTACTTTAACCGTCGGCAGGAACTTGCGACGGTCGTCCGGACATTGCATCGTCAAGATATTATTGACCTCTTTGATACGTATATCAGTGCGGATGGAAAGGAAAGGAGTAAGCTTAGTATCCAATTGTATGGATGTGAGCACGAACTTGTGGAGGTACAAGGTGAAAAGGAAGACGTTGGCGTCGCAGCAGCCGTGTCTCTAACCCCCCAAGCCTCTTCTTCCGTACTCATCAAGGACGCGACAGCCTTCCGACGACAAATGCCGCTCTTCCCCGAACGCGAGCGTCCGAGGTCGTCCAAGCTATAGCTTTTCGGGCATAGGTAGACTATAGGTTGGCATATAGTTTACATCTCGACAATCGTATGTCTTTCGTATGCTCTCTTGCACGGTACATCTGTCGATCCCTCTACCTCTAATTCTTGATCGACCAGCCCGAGAGCTCTCGTGCGACGTCCTCGACTGAGTCTCTGTCGACTCTTGCACATCCTGACTGGTGGAGCCATTTCGCAAGTGGCATTTGATTGTCGAAAGTATCTTTTACAAGGAGATCATAAATATGGCAGCGATTACACCAGCGAAAATGAACGCTGAGCCGTCCGATACGCTCAAGCTCTTGAGTGAGTTGGAAAGGTCCTGGGCGATGTTCCAGGCAAATTGGAAGGTTGTCGACCTATTTGCCGGGATGCAAATTTGGCAGGAGGATGAAGGACATGAAAGCTTTGCCGAGCCGCTGAATCGAGCACTCGTATCGGCATGTTCTGCTGCTGGTATCTCGTTTGTCGCTGGCTTGTTCGGAGGAGCTGGGCTTGGTGGTGGGCTGGTTCTAGCCTTCCTCGTCCTGGTCGGCGTCTTGTGGTCCATGTCGAGCGTACGTGCGAGGAGAGACGTTCCGTGCTTTAAGACGGTACAAGTCATCGATGGCTCTCCCTCAGAGATCTTCATGTACCTCATGAACCTCGAAAACTATCCCATGTAATCTTTTTGTATCGTATACATCTCAACTAGGTACTAAGGTATGCTCTAGGTGGGATACAGCCGTGGAGAATGCGTATGCTATACAGACGATCGATGATCACTCGGACATTATTCGACTCATCTACAAGCCCATGTGGCTCTGGCCGACGTAATTAGCTATCAAGAGATCTGTGTACTAGTCGACTTAGTTGTTTCTAGGTGGCTCAAGCCTCGAGACGCGTGTTTGCTGCGATATTGGCGACGCACGGACGACGGGTCGTACGTCATTTGTCTACAAAGCACTGTCCATCCGGAGTGTCCCACGACACAAGACATGGTCCGTGCGACTTGCAAAGGCAGTGGCTACATCATCTCGCCTCGTGAACTGCCCATTAGTCTCACAGACGACTCGACATCTCTCGTCACGAACGTCGTGCACTTGGATCCACAAGGGTGGGAAAGCAGTCTCCTCCTTCGTTTCAATCGTTTGTATCAGTACTTGAAGCCACATATACTAGTTTTGTCTGGTCTACAGGAAGTCATGGAAGCACGCAAGTACGTGACACCAAATATCTCGGAAGAGTTCACTGCTGTCATTTCATCTGCTGAAGAAGCAGCAGGAGTACTTAGTCATCATTCTTCGACGGGGGAAATCCAGTCGACAGTCGACAAGTCAGCGTCCGTGTCGACACTAAAGGAATTGTCCACGAGTGTCCCGAAAGCGATGTGGGCAGAACCAGACGGTAGCACCGTACTAGTGCGTGGTCCGGACTATTTGACTGATAGACGTAAGATCCCTTCTGCACCTCCACTCTTCCGAATGGTCGGCATGGACCTCTTCGAGACGTCCAAGACGATTGACCACATTGCCGCTCGACCGGATAATGTCGTACAGAAAGAATTAGCTAGACATAGGCAGGACGGGACGACGATGCCGTTTACATTTGTCATGAACTTTATGGTCCCTGGCTCTCGCAAATTGAATCTAGTCGTGTACTACCAGCTCCCTCATCCGTCGCTCCTGACGGACGGATCACCGACGTCGGAGCTACTTCAAGACTTCCTCGAAGGCTCGGATGATTTCCGAGATGAAAGGTTTAAACTCATTCCGTGCATCGTCGAAGGTAGCTTTATCGTGCGACAAGCTGTCGGGAACACACCGACGATCTTGGGGAAAAAGCTACGACAGGTATATCATCGAGGGGAACAGTACTTTGAACTAGGTGTCGACATTGCGTCGTCTGCTGTGGCAAATCGAGTCGTTGGGCTTGTGGCAGGGTACACGAAGAAACTGGTGATTGACATGGGTTTCGTGCTCGAGGCACAGCAAATGGAGGAACTACCAGAACGACTGCTCGGGACGGCACGATTGACCCACTTGGACCTCAGCACGGCCGTGTCGTTGGACTAATTTGCATGCATAACTAGAGTTGGAAATGAATTGTTCATGGCGCGATGTTTGTACTTTTAAAACGATCTAAGACAGCTAGCTTGTCGATACGTGGTGTCTGCCAGTCGTCTTGGAGGAGACCTTGAGTGTCACCAGAGTTGGGGTTGACACACCAGTAGATGGATCCGATCTGACTCTTTTCGAGATACTCTGCAAAGGCTTCTTGCCACTGTTGATCTGGTGGAGAGTTGTAGGAACCTCCCCACTCGCCAATGACGATCGGCGTGTCTCCCGCCAAGACACCAAAGTGTTCATGCCAGATATTAGGTAGGTTCATAGGATAGTCGGAGGAATCAAAGTAAGGCTGGTGAGAGACACTTGGACCGTAGACATGTGGACTGTAGACGAGTTTATTGGAAACTTGGAGATGGATCGGATGCTCTTGAGCGTCCGATATGTTTTCGCCCCAGAACGATGGAGGCTGGGCATGTTGAGGATTTTGGATACCTTCAACGAAGATTAACCATCGAGGACACACAGCGTGGATGGTGGATGCAAGACGAGTAGCTGCAAGACGCCAGTCTGTCGCTTTGTCATTCGTGCCCCATGTAGCAGCTCCATGAGGCTCGTTCATCACGTCGGCTCCTATCACGTTCCATGCAGTAGAAAACCGAGTTGCCAGTGTCTTCCATGCTCTTTGGACGAGATCTGGATCAGCAGGATCATACCATAGCTCGGAAATGGGTCCACCGGTGTGAAGGACGTGCATGTCCAAGAGCACAAGTACATGATGCTGGCCAAAAACTTTGACAGTATGATCGATCATGTCTAGATACTTTAGTTCTCTACCGTGAAACTTCTCTAAAAGCTCCTTTTCATTGCCAATCTTGTTGGTATCGATACTAGCATTCGCATCGATTGCATCCGCTGCTAAAGGCAGTCGAACGACATTAAATTTATTTTGACGGAGAAACGTTGCGATGGCAGCAATGTTGGTCGAGTCGTTACCTCCCCACAACCCATGTGGTACTCGAATATCACTTTCCAGACCAAAGTAACTCGCTCCCTTCAGATAGAACGTGGTGCCATCGAGAATTAATTTCCCGTGTGCCGTGCAGATGTCCATTTTTACAATCCTTCGAAGCGTATTTCCAAAAGTGGAGACAATTGTACTGCGATAGACAAAACTGGACAAAAGGTGCTAAAACCGGGACTATTTTGCATCTTCCATACGTGGTAAAAGTCAGGACCTGTACTCGTGGAAACATACCAAAAGTGGGCATGTACAAGGCTGATTTCACCACTTGCAAGGATCGAAATGGTCATGAGTGATACGCCCTGCTCAATACTTTCTTGCTCCCCTCTTTGAACATTTTTTCCGCTTTTGGCATAAAGAGTACAAAAGTCCCCACTTTTGGAAAACTGCGTCGGTGCAAACATCCGTGCCAAAAGAAATGGGGCAAGCAAAGCGTATTGGAACGGACTAGTGTCCATCGCGAAAGCGTATGAACTGGCTTACTCCAAGTAATCCGTTCCCTCCATCAAACGCAGGAGAGGTCTGTACGCGAGGGCTTTCCATCTCCGTACCTATTGTCAGTCGGATCAAGTAGCCTCCGTACGTCCCATCACTGTCAATCTCCTTGTACATCCTCCCGTTCGTGGTGCACCTACTCGTACAATTTGAATTCCTCCCTCCCTCGTATCAAGCCACACGACTATCTCCATGTCTTCCAGTACGTGTCGATCCCTAGAACTAGTCTATCTACTTTATACTCACCTACGACTATAGGAGGACTTAGTCATCGATCTAGTCAGTCACAACGAACGTCGAGAGCTCTCACCTATTCGTCCGATGGCAAACCACAGCTCCCACACCACCGTCGATTCTTGCTCAAACTCACACCGATTGAAGCAAGAGACATTGCTTCAGCAGAAAGCGGGAGGGCACGGAACGTATACTGTACACTAGTATTGTTAGACGCGAAGAAGCAGGAAATTAAGGGTGAAAAACAACGCACGCCTCCCGTTCGGATGGACCGAGGCATGATGCCCGTCTGGAGTCCGCTTAAAGCGACCGTCTTGCAGTCTCTCGCCAGTGGCACCGAGAGTCACCAGCCGTTAGGTATCGGCGCTGCTGCCGCCGCAGAAGAGTATACGTTCGGTATTAACGTCGATCTGGCGAAAGCTAAGTACCTTCGTGTCAAATGCAAGGACAAAGGTCGTGTCGAGACGGAGGATCTAGGTCGTCTATTGCTTCAGCTCGATCAGCTCGACCCGAGTGGTAACGAAAGCATTGAATGGTACGAACTCCAGGCGCGAGACAATGGCAAAGCCAAGCGGTCGGCCAGTGGGAAGCTCAAGTTTTCAATTCGATTAACGCAAGAGCCAGGTCTCAAGGAGCTCTGGGCATGTGCAGAGCAGATGCGACGAGAAGTTCAGAGCAAGGACCGGACGTTGTACTTGAAGCTCCATCCGTCCGTGATCACAGGCAAAGAGGCGTCGGAGTGGATGCTTCGACATGGCCCGAATCGTCCGATGGACGGCGGGATCACTTGCTCGACATTGGAAGAAGTGCAGCTACTAGGTAATTGTCTCGTCCGGAATAAGCTGTTGATTCATACGACTGGTGACCAGCGATATATCAATGGCGGATACAAGTACTACCGTTTCGCCGTGAATGACGTCGACAAGACGCGTATGCAAAAGTCTATCAAGTTCATGCAACAGATTTTGAATGATGAGATTGAGATTGTCGAGTCGGATGAAGAGAAATTGTCACGATCAAGAGCACAAACAAATTCTGTCGCAATAGAAGAAGATACGAGTGCAACAAGTGTCTCGGACTCTGGCAAAGGCAAAAGCAAATCGAGTATTAAAATCGATGACTTTGAACTGCTTCAAGTGCTTGGGACAGGTACCTTTGGTCGCGTCTTGTCGGCTCGAGGTCCCGATGGACGTATTTATGCCATTAAGATCATCAGTAAGATCGGGATGGACGAAACGATGCGTCGGAATGCCAAGATCGAACGAGATATGTTGCGAGAGATTGACCATCCGTTCGTCGCATCATTGCTCTTTGCTTTCCAGAATGAAGATAAGGTGTATATGGGCATGGAGTTCTTTAACGGTGGAGACTTGCGTCGACACATGCAGTTGAGTGCAAGTGGTGACACGCCGTTCACGCCTACACGCATCCAATTGTATGCAGCAGAGATTGTTGCTGGCTTAGCGCATCTGCATGCTGCGGACATTATCTATCGAGACTTGAAACCGGAGAATATCTTGCTGCAAAAGGACGGACATGTCGTCATCGTCGACTTTGGTCTATCGACGTATGCTCGTGCATCGGACGGCAAGTCCCACTCCTTAGCTGGATCGCCAGAGTACATTGCACCAGAAGTACTCTTGGCTGTCATGGGTAAAGACGGGAAGAAACCAGTGGAAGGCGCGACGTATGGGAAGGAATGCGACTGGTGGAGTCTCGGCATCCTGCTCTTTGAGATGTTTATCGGTCGAACGCCGTTCAAGGATGATAATCAGGCGATCATGTACCGGAATATCCGAGAAGGGTCGTTGTACATCCCTCCTGAAGTCCCGGAAGACGCACAGTCGTTGATCCAGGGGCTGCTGGAGAAGGAACCGGAGAAGCGATTGGGTGCCACAGATGGACCGGTGCCAGAGTCGATCATGCAGCATCCGTTCTTTGAAAATATCGATTGGGACGCGTTGCAGAAGAAGGAGGTGGCACCTGAGTGGGTTCCAGATGTGGTGGATGATTCGGATGTCAAGTACGTCGATGAAGAGTTTGTCAATCAAGAAGCAGTTGATACACCCGAGTGGCGTATGCTCGACTCGGTCGATCGAGAGCGAGAGTACTTGAATGACTTTACGTACCAAGCTCCGAAAGTGATTCAACGATAAGATCCGTTTTTGCATGTAATAAGACAAGTCGGGTTGATGCGCGTGGATAAAACGTGTGCGTAGAGTGTCGAGGGACTCGAGTAGATTTTCTTTTCTTTATAAATTCTTTTCTTTTCGTTGCTTGAGACTAGTGTTTTCTATCGACAAGATGGAGGACGACGGGTACTTGCGCACGCCTTTAAACCCAGAGCAACGAACGCCCGACGTTCGAGATGAAGGGAGTGGACAAGGGACGTCTAGTAGCTCTGGTTTTGTCTCACTTGCGAGTCTAAAACGTGCTTCTCCCATGTCCTGGTTCGCCAAGTAACTCGACTTGTACGCTTTAATAAGCAAGAGGAATGACGAATGGAAATAGGATGAAGCAAATGGATGTGCAAGAACTGCTCCGTTATATGAGATATGCGAATGTTATCTTAGCCACGCTGCAAGCGTTCGCTGGATTCCTAGGACTCTTCGACCTCGTGGTTCTAGACATTACGACGTTCCTCATCTCTGCCTACGTGATCATCTTTGCACTCTTACTCCTAGCATTCGAATGCCGCTTTACATCAATGGAGCCTCAACTTCGTGAACAATTCGGATTCTTATTCACGTACAGTGGCCGGACGACCTTTGTCTTCATGTAGGTCGCGACCATCACTCTGGTATGGAAAGATATTTATATGAATCCATAGGGTCGGCTTCATGGACTTTGGCATGGATGTGAAGCTCGCGTGGTTTGTCGGTGTACTCATGTGCGCAAATGCAGTTTTGGCCTGCCTGATCATGTTCTTCCATCACGACTTTCGCAATGGACATCTATCGCCTACATCGGATCCTACTGTCACGTACGATCCAGCTTCCAAGGTACCTCTTGTTTTTATACATGAAGACGACATTGTGCTATATCGATGACTAGGAGACTGCGCATCTAATGCATGAACATCCAGAGTACGCTGCCAAGATCGGTCGATTCGTCACAGGCTATGCGCAGGAGCATCCGGACGTTGTCTCTGAGGCGCTTCGTCACTCGGCACAACAGCCACGTACGATGGAGCAAGGCTACGTGCCACCAACTCCTGTCGCCTAGTCTATATGACCTTGCATATTTGTCATTTCACTTGCATAAGACCGAAGAATCAATTGTCTATCTTTCCCATTTTCCATCCGTCGCTTCAAGATCGTCAGCTACATTTTATAATCGTACTTGATCAAGAGTATACAAATCGTAAGAGAGTCGGTCCTCATGGGCATCACACGCAAGTTTCGTAGAGAAGCTTTCGTCGCGAGTACGCTACTTGTGCCTCGTCATGGACGACACATCAGCCAAAGATACGAACTTGTCTAGACCAGCTAGTAGAGACAACGATAGAGTGTATAATGACCAAAGTATGTCCTTTCGATCATCTTCAAGCACAACGCATCGACGGACAAACGAAACGGGCACGGAGATGCCAGAACGTCCGATCCAGCACTTCTTCCACCAGTATCCGCACGTGCAAGAGTGTTTCTGTGGTGGATCAGCTGCAGCTATCAATATCGTCCTCACCTTTCCTTTCAACAAGGTCATGTTTCGACAACAGCTCTTTGGCTTGAGCGTTCCGAAGGCTATTGGCACGTTACGTGCCGAAGGTCTGCCTCTCCTCTATCGAGGTGTAAAGCCACCACTAGTCCAAGCCATTATCTCTAAGTCCATCATGTTTGGCCTGTATAATTGGTACCATGACATGCTCGTGGCGTCCTGTGGAGACTTCCGCGGCGTCCACTTGCTAGCCGCAAGTTTATCCGGCACGACGGAAGCAATCATGGCGCCGTTCGAACGCGCACAGACGTTACTCCAGACGCCGAAATTCAATCAAGAGATTACAGGTGCGATGGATGCGCTCAAGCATTTGAACCAGTATGGACTCAAGGAGCATTATCGAGGTCTAAGTGCCATCTTACTACGTAATGGACCAGCGAATGTGCTCTTCTTTGGTCTACGAGAGCCTATCCGACGCACCTTTCCAGAGACAGACTCTGGACTGTTGGTACTGACGCATGACTTTATCAGCGGAGCGCTCTTGGGTGCTGCTATAAGCACCATCAGCTATCCGATTAACGGTATTTGTACTAGTTTTATGTCGATTTGCATAGGTGCTAACGTCTGCATTAGTGGCACGCACCAAGATGCAGAGTGTGTATGGTGAAGCGTATGTCGGACCGGTGGAAGCCTTGTATCGAACGTATCATGAACGTGGGCAGTCTGTACGGAAGCTATATAGAGGTGTGCACATGAACTTTGTTCGCTCGCTCCTGTCGTGGGGTATCATCAATTCCGCTTATGAAAGGCTTAAGTACCTCACGACCTAGTCGCTCGAGGTCAATTAAACGTAATAGATAGATCCGATTCCTACGTTTATTCATGCTCCGACAAGGAATCTGGGAAACTGAGTCGCCAAAAGTCATCCGGTGTATCTGTTGGCTGGTACCTCGCGCGATGTCGAGAGCATTCGTCTCGTATCTTGGTCGGTGACACGACACCTTGGATCGCTTCATAGTACTTTCGACACTCTTCACAGTCGAATGCCGGTAGAGCTGCTCTCTCAGTTCGATTCCGGACGACATCTACGTACGCAAAGGATTCGCCTTCCTTTCCTGTGTCTTTAGTAGATTTCGTATCATTCGTTCGATGCTCTTTCAACTTGCTCCTGTAAGATGGAGATGATCGCATCCGTTTCTTCTCATCTGCCCATGTCATTGCCATCTTTCGTTTCCCAGAAGCTGCTGGTGGAGGTGTACTAGGCTCTGTCGGTGGTTTATATGCCGTCGTATTCGTCTCGTGGAAATTCACCTTGCGTTTCGTCCATCCTTCGTGCTCACTATCATCTTCCATGCATGTTTCTTGCTCGTCCTCGTCCTTATGGGCGGTAGCGACGTTGAGCTGTGTCATTTGCGTCAGCTCTGGATCCTGTGGCGTCTGACGCAGGTTGATGGAGGCTTCCGAGTCACGGTTTGTGGGTACATTTGTGGACTGAAACGCTCGATGATACTTGTCAAGCACTTGCTGCTGGTCGACAAGCACTCTCTGCAGCTTTTTAAACCTCTTCCGGAGCGTATCATACTCTTCTTGCTGCCTCTGAATCGTACGTAATAGCTCCTTTCGCTCCTGAGTCCACTTTTGTTCCATGATGGAAAGAATCGAATGCAGCTGTCTAGTACTTGTAAGAAGCTATCTCAAGTACAGTTTCATCTACCGAACTACTTGCTTATATAGGTTTCATGCATGTACAATTGACATCAGTCATCTCGTCAGCATCTTCGTGTTATATTCTAATTTGTTATCTCGTATGCTTCATACGTGCCACCGGTACATCCGAATATTCGCTTCGTACCCAGAAGACGAATGACACGTAAGTCTGCCATCAGGACATCGTCGATATACTAGAGTCGAGTGTGAGGATGCACCTGTTTCTCAAGATGTCGTGCCTCGTATCATCCCTCTCTCTTGCCACCTTATTTTCGCTTTAGTCAGACGTGATGGATATGGTCGGGAACGCTTTAAAAGGATGGGGGCACTCGACGGCGAAGCAGACCCACGTGACGACTTCCAGGAGTAGCCACGATGACCAGCTACAGAACGTACTTGATGACCACGAAACTTTCTACATCCAAGCCGACTCGGTCCACAAGCCGGAGCCTTCGAGGCAGCAGCAGAATAGTGCTACAAACTCGCATAGCGATGTACTTTTCCCACCTCCACCGCCTCTCCAGCCTCAGATGAAAAAGTATCTGATCAAGCTAGCGAACGAGACTGCTAATCACCTTATTCGAGACACGGTTGAGCCAGAGCATGAAGCTACGCTCGTGTGGAAACCAATGACAACCATTCGAGGTATTCCGATTAAACAAGGAGCTGCTCGAGAACGTCGTGAACAACGCTCCGTTACGAGTGTCCGTGGCTCGACCAATTTGCATGCGAGCTTAGAAGAGATGGCAGTGTTATTCAAATACGACTCGACTAAAGGTACAGGCGAGCACGACCTGCTATTCAATCAGAATTTAGTAGATAAAAGAACGTTATATCCGTTGGTGCCTCCATCAGCAGACCATCCACGTCGGACAGTGGACATCAAGTGGGGACTTCTCAAGTCTCCATCGAAATTCTTTCGCGATCGAGACTTCTGCTACTTGGAATGTCAAAAGGAATTCCGCGATCCATCCACTGGTCGACGTGGCTGGGTTCGATCCATGCATTCCATCCGTCTGCCTTGCTGTCCATCACTCATGTCTTCTCATGGCATCGTACGCGGTAGTTTATATCGATGTGGTCTCGTAGCTGTCCAGTCGTCGCATGAGCCAGGCATGCTCGCTGTCACGTACACAATCGAAATGGACTTAAAAGGCAGATTCCCAGAGTTCTTTCACGCGAATTTCTTAGCAAACCGCATTGCATTCCTAGCGGACATCGATACGGTGCTTCAGCGGCAGCGTCTGAGCTCTTCTACGCTTCTAGGTGATTTGGATCTACAGCAACGAGCACCAGGTCATCGTTCTTCCGTGCCGTCTGGATCGCATCGTACGTCTTGTCAGCTCTGTTATCGTGCCTTTACGACGTTCGTCCGACAGTACATGTGTCGAAAGTGTGGAAATGCAGTGTGTAAGCGATGTGGTGATGATTGGTTACTCGATCTACCAGTCGTCGGGAGTAAGAAGATTCGTATTTGCACAGTCTGCTCTTCGGATGCGAGACGTATGCACTCTGAGCGAGAGTCATCGGAGCCTATGAGCTATCCTGAGGCTAGACCGACTGCGCAGGTCCAGACATTTCAATTCTCGGATCTGGATGAGAGTGAGAATGGTTATACAGAACGACCTACTCGCGAGTACGAATTGGAAGAATATGATCGAGAAGCTGCAGAGCACATGGATCACTTGCGTGATACGGCAGACCTTTCGGATGTCTGGACAGCTTCTCAGATGAATCTGATCGCATCACCATCGGAAATGATGCGTCCAAAGACAGATATTTCTCTCAAAAGTGAATCGGAAAATGGAGCATGGCAGCAGAGTAACAGACACTTGTCCCCTATACAGTTCTCGGGATGTAGTGACAGGAAAGAGTCGTCTTCAAGCGACTGGCTTTCGTTCGGAAGTGGAGATCGCGTACGGACTCGGACATCTCGAGCCTTATCTTCTGCTCCGTCAAGCGGTCGGCATAAAAATGCATCATCCATGAAAGTCCATGCTACTGGTATGATTCCGGAAATCAATTCTCGATCGAGACACTCGTCAGTGTCCGGAACGTCACATTCTCATTCGCTCCTAGCTGCTGGCTTCCACTTCGATCACCCGAGAGGATTGTCTAGAGAAGACCTGAATACGTCTTTGACTGACACTTCGTGTGAGTTCATCGAACTGGAAAATGGTGAATGGGTCGAAGCTCCTCGATCCAAGAGCGGACTTTGCAAGGAATGTGGAGGCGTGCTTCATGGCGACACTACGAATACCAAGTCTGTATGTCAGTGCTCGAATCAAAAGACCAATAAGTCAGAAGCTCAATCGGCTGTACCGAAGTCAGCACCATCCAATGGCGGTACCTTGGCCAGCGGTCCACTTCGATTTTCATTCGAAAAGGAAGATAACCAGTCGATGCCATCTCGACATGTATCGAATAGCTACCGACGGGAACGCCGTCTACATTCATCGTCATCTTTCCACCAGCGAAGTACGAATGGCCGAGCGATCGACCAATTGGCCTTGCAGTCGCCAGCATCGAGGTAACTGCCGTCGTCGTTGGTAGTATAGGTTGTCGAAGCTACAATATACGTTGTTGTCTATGAAAAGTAGCATGTCTCGTTTTAGTTCTACCGCTCAAAATACCAAAAGTGGCGGCAAAATTCCATTGGTTCTGACGCTTTGACCAGGCATTTCGTGATACTAGTATCAGGATGGCAGTGCACGGAGATGGCGAAACGGTGCCGGATAGCGTGAAATTTAGGTTGGTCGAAGCTGAGGAAGTTGGAGATGACAGCTCGAAAGGATTGAAGGGTAAAAAGAAGACCAAGACGAATTGGTCCCAAGAACCGGTCGAGGATGACCAGTCGTCCAACGGGCATGGTCATTCGCGTGGAGGCCGAGGCCGAGGTCGCGGACGTGGACGTGGAGGACGTGGTGGACGCAGCCGAATGCAATATGACGACAATGGCGTGTACATGAATGGTGTCTACATGCCGAACCCGGATGTGCGCATCACAGCGCAATGGGCTCGGGAGCAGATCGAATTCTACTTTACACCTGATAATCTCGTCCGTGACGTCTTCTTGCGTCAGAACATGGACGTCGACGGGTACGTCCCGCTGGCGTTCGTCGGTAGCTTCCAGGCGGTGTATGCGATGCACCAGGATTACGACTCGCTATTGGAAGCGATGCGTCAGTCGGAGTATTTGGAACTGGATGAAGAAAACGAGAAGATTCGTTTGCGCGAGGACTGGCCCAAGTGGTTGTGGCCGAATGCCGATGGCGGCTACGGCGTCCCTCGATACATCAAGATGGAGGAAGGTGATGAAACCTCGGCGTAAGCTTACGACGATTGATCATTGCACAAAAGCTTTTATTTTTGCTTTCGAAAACACCAGAAAAAATCTAGATTTCCTTTTCTTGCTCTTGTACGTTACCAGTCTGTCGTTCAAATGCTTCGAGAGACATAGCCATGAGTCGATTACCTCGCTTGCGAGTACGATTTAACTCGGTGCATTTCGCCATGACCTGTCGGTAGTTGTCATGGATCACGTCTCCCTAGTGTCAGTCGTCAGTGTCAGTCGTCGATAAGGTCTATGAGGTACGTACGTATTGGAGAAGAGTCTGCCGTTGTCGAAAGTCTACTTCAGTGTACGTCAGGACGTAGTCTCGAACGCAAGTATGGCTGCCGTGGTAGCTGTCCGAATGGCTGGTCTCTTTCGATTGTCGCTCTTGCTCCCATCGTTTCTGCAGCTCCTCTTCCTTGCTCACGCCATTGTACATCTCCAGCTTTTCTTGTCTACCTTTGGCGGCAAACGTGTCTTGCTTGGTCACCATCGTACGGAAGGCTGTCAATAGAGCATCACTAGCCTCTTCGTTCGACTCGATCAACCGAAGAGCTCCGGCGATCGCTTCCAACGTCGATATACATCCCTTCTTTGGCTCCCTACATATATATATATGTCAGATACAAGTGAAGGGGAACGATGGAATAAGGGAGGACCGGCGCAAATAGCCATAGATGCTATCATTGTCTTCCGGAAGAACGACAAAGCTAAAGTGTTTTCCACGAGCTGTCTGCTGCTCTTTTGCCGCTTCCCACAGCTCCTTGTTGCGGTTCATGAGCTGCTTGGCTTCTTTCCACGTCCCATCGATCGCCACGAGTAGCGTCTTGTCTTGACTCAGCTGACTATCTGCTAGGACATCCGCGAGGGGCTGGGCACTAGGGTCTGGAAAGAGGACGAGTATCGAGTTGTACGAATCATGTAAAAGCGGTTTATCTAGTTCAGGGCATCGCCCTGGCACGAGCTCATTACTCTTTGGCACTTGAACAACCGTCGCGCTGTCCAAGACATTCGCCAGCACGGGGACAGATGAAATGGCTGTGCGACGCAGCGTCTCATGTCTGTGCTGCAGTACAAGTACATGGCTCTTGTCAGTTTCGATCGGGGACGATGGGAGCCCATCACAATAGCAGACATTCGGCGGACGCTTGCAACGGTCACAGACCACTCGTCCATTCATGTCTGACATGACGTCCAAGCCGAGTCGTGCGTAGAAAGGTAAAATGAATGGAGAACAAGGTTATGCAATAGGAAGTCTGATCATTTGATCCTGTTTAAGCTTAAACTGCGAACAACTAACACAATGCTTAGAACGCAGGGTCAACGGCAGGCGCCTGGACGGCGGCAGCAGGCTGAGGAGGAGCCGTGGCGGCCGGGTTCGGCTCGACGTACGGCTGGAACGGCTCTTCCTTCGGCTCGAGGATCGTGACAACATCATCCAAGTTACGCTTGGGGCCCATGCGGCCAGTCGGGTCGTGCGGAAGCATAATGGCAACCTTGACACCGAGGACACCCTGGCGCATAAGAACGTGACGGACGGCCGTGTCGACGTACTCGGAGCTGGCGTTACCAGACTTGAGCATGTAACCTTCCTTGAACTTCATGGCCTTGGCACGCTGCGCACGGAGCTTACCAGTGACAATGACTTCGCAACCCTTGGCACCAGCCTCCATGACGAATCGGAGGACACTGTAGCAAGCACGACGGACGGCGAGACCACCGAGAAGACGGTACTTGAGGGATTCGGCCTGCGCCTGGGAGCACAGTCCACGGTTGGCGACACGCTCGGCGTAGAGCTCGACAGCACCGTCCGGGAAGTTGAAACGCTTCTGCACGACAGAGGTCAAAGCACGGATGCGCTGACCCTTCTCACCGAGCACCTCCTGCGTACGGGTGGCACGGATGATGATCTCCGTGCGCATGGGCGTCACACGGACTTCGACACCAGAGTAGCCATCGCCGTAAAGCTCACGCTGGAGCAGCTCGTTAAGCTCGGCGTAGAAGACACCGTCAGCTACGAACTTCCTCTTCTTGGAGATGTTTTGGGCCATTTTCTCTACTTGGATCGATCAGACTTTGGGAAATGAGCTCGGTGCCAGTCGTTTAGTTATTGTCTTGTATAACATATGAAAAAGCACTGGAAGAGGTGTCTTGATGCGAGTATCTTGCACAGGTTCTAGCTCTTGTGGAGATAGGTACGAGGTGGAAGTGGATGCTTATGTACTTGTATAGATATAGAGAAGGCGTTTTGTGTTTTGATGGTAGTTAAATGGGAAATGGAGGGAAATGTGAATTGAATAAAAGTGTGAGATTACAATGGTAACTTTGACGACTAGTTTGGTAGATGAGCGTAGGTGCTTGTTGGTGGGATGTGAAATGCTTCATTGCATGGAAAAAATAACGTACGGAATTATTTAAGAGGTTTCCATGGGGCTGCACTCTTCTGGGAGTGACTATCTGATCGCATAAACAAAGGTCTTCCGGTCACCTGTCTGATTTATGCACACACGCGTTCGTACGTCCAAGCCTAGCACCTCAGTCAGCAGAGTGCAGCCATGGAGAACAAGTTCGGTGTGGCCATCCACGCTCTCTTCGAGTGTAGCAACATGGAAAGGTTGATACATCGACGCATTGAGCTCTTGAAGCAGCAACGCAATAGAGCCAAGGATAGTCGTCTGACGACCTCTGCCTCATCCTCTTCGAAAAACAATAAGAGAGATGCGTCCCCCTTATTCGATGCTCCTTGTCCGTATGCAAAGCAGCATATTACCACCATGGACACTGAAAAGGTCGTCTACGCTGTGACAGAGTACGGGATGGATGACGATGGCAGAGCGCGATCACGTAACTTTGTTTCGGAGATTGAGAACCAGCGCGACGATGCGTCTACGAGGCAGCAAAAAGCACCTCGGAAACACTTTTGGACGACTGAAGAGGATTCAAAGCTAAAAGAGCTCGTGGTCAAGTACGGCACGTCGAACTGGTCACAAGTGGCACGAGAGATGCCACATCGAGATCGAAAGCGATGTCGAGAACGCTATATAAATCACTTGGACCCGAAGCTCCACAGCCGAGCGTGGACGTCTGAAGAGGACGCTAAGTTGGAGTCCTTGCGTCGTGAAATGGGTACGACATGGGCTTCCATCGCTCGTCAGTTTGATGGACGAAGTCCGGATGACGTCAAGAATCGATGCATCGCACTTTCGATACGAAACAATCTACCTCCGGATCAAATCGGCTCAGGTAGTAGTATTGGGAGTCCACCTGCCAAGAGGAGAAAAGTGAGTAGTGACTCGAGTGAGGATGATTCGTCCAAGAAGGTCCGAGAGAAACTTACTTGGTCTGCTTGGGACGATAACGTCTTACGTACTAAAGTCGACGAGTTCGGCCACAAGTGGAGCAAGGTACCATGAAACGTAGACTACTTATCTTGGTTCTATCGTAACATATAAACGTGTAGGTTGCGAGTTTCTTGCCTGGACGCACGGGGAAGCAATGTCGAGAGCGATATCTGAACTATGTCGATCCGTCGTTAGTCAAGACGGAGTGGTCACCAGATGAGGATGCAAGATTGTACGAAGCTTACGATCGACATCCAAAGCAATGGAAACGTATCTCGGAAGAGCTTCCACGTCGAAGTGTGAACTCGATAAAGAATCGATGGCACTTGCTCATGCGTTTATCGACGCAGGAGGACGATAGTATTAGTGGAGATGACACATATCAAAGTGTCGTGTAAAACAATAAAGCGTGCATGATACATTTAAAGTTTATATTTCAAGTAGAGATACAGTTTGTTTCGATATGGAGTGCATGCCAAGGTTCTCTAGTTCCGAATTGACACGGTGTAAGAGCTGATTAAATTGGTCGGACAGTAGAAGGTTGAGAGCTTTACCAGCAATGCTTTGGCACTTGCGTCGAACAAAACGTAGTGTCCGAGCAGCGTGGTCAAGTGCATTCATCTCGACATCATAGAGGATCCGAGCGTAGATAGTATCGAAAGTTTCTGTAACGTCTACGGCCAATGTCTCCATGGCTTCGAAGTCCGAGGTATTCACTTGTTCTAGGAGTGTCCATGTAGTAGCCAAGATGGATTCGACCGGCTTGACCTCTTTTTCTTTCACTGGACTCTGCTTTGGCTTTGGTAATGGTGGTTTCTTTAGTCGCTGGGCACTCATCAGTGATCGAGGTGGTTTTGCATGGCGATTGATCTCTTGACGCAATCGCATCGGAAGCGCGTGGTACACTTCCAAGTCCACTTGGGACAAATAGACGTCATTTAGAGCGTACTCTGTTGAACGATTGGGAGGTACTGTCGCTTCAGTCTGTTTGACTTGCGGTCTGGATGGTGAAAGTAGAGCTTTCGATTGTACCTTTTTATCCTGCAACCATGACTGCAAGTGCTGCTTTAGGCTTGCAGGTTGTGGACGTTGCGTCGAGTCTAGTTTCGTCGCTTGTAGACCGACACCTCGAAGCTCTTGTGGTGGGAACTGGAATTGTTCCAAGAGCTGGATACCGATTTGAGCAATCTTCTTCGCGTCATCAGTGGCAGAAGCTAGGACATGCGCTTTCGAAAAGCTGTCACAGATACCACAGCCAAGGTACTTGACAGGCTCATGCGGTTGTCCTTGCTTTCGTTTTTTCACTAGTAAAGTAATGCATTTCGTTTGTACTTGAAGACTTTGGAGACGAAGCACGAGTTCTTCAGCCAGTGCGCCCATGAAAGCCTTTGTCTCTTCTTCTCGTTCGAATCGAATACCAAAGTTAATGACAGCAGATACACTCTTTCTCATAAAGTTTGTTTCGGTCGACAAGGGTCTCGTGTCGATGCCATTCGCATTGTCGTGTAGTGTCTTGGCCGTGACTTTACCGACGTGAAGCTCTAGTTCGGTCTTTGAGATCGATCGAAGCTGTGTGACGTCGTGGATACCTAATTCCTGTAGCTTTGCATTCGTACTGTATCCGACACCAGGCAAGTCTTTGACTTTCAGAGACGATAGGAATGTATCGACAGCTTCTTGATCACTTAATCTACAGATTCCATTCGGTTTCGCTCGCGTCGTCGCCATTTTAGCGAGTAGAATATTATACGAAATACCAACACTAGCATTACACTTCGTTCTGTCATATATCTGTTGACGTATTTCCTGTGCTTTAGCAAAACCGTCCGTCTTGCCGTCAAACTCTAACAACGCTTCATCACAGCTCATGGCTTGGACATGAGGTGTGTGGGTGAAAAAGGTCTCGTAGAGTTGGAACGACACTTGCTGTATGTCATCGAACGCGTACGGAAGTACAACAAGATCAGGACACATAGTTTTCGCTTGTTGCATGAAAATACCGGCGCGTAAGCCATGTCGACGAGCGATATAATTACAAGATGAGATCTCACTGGACCCTGCCTTACTCGAATGGGCGACTGCTACTGGTTTATCTATATGCTCTGGATGATTGCGCATGGCTACACTAACGAAGAAACTGTCCATGTCGATGTGGAGGATGACTCGACGATTTGAACTCGATGCTTCTCGTCGTATACTTGGTCCTTTATATTTGGACTGGAAATCTGGCATCTTTTGCTGGAGAATAGTCCGCCATGAACCGATATGGTGAAGACGCGACTTGGCAAAGTAGTTGCGTACGAAAGCAGGTCCGTCTTTCGTTGAGTTCGAGAGGTCACGAGTGATATTGGATAAATGGCTTTGTGTTTGATCGACAAAGGCTTTATATAGAAACCCTCTAGTAGGCAAGAGTTTCTGCTGAGCTATGCTCTGGATAACCCATTGTGGATCCACGACGGGTGTTGGCTTCTTCATCCGTCTAATGTGCATGCATTAGGATCTAATTAGGACGATGCTACTTATATGACGTACTGGAGCTGCAGGACTTTGCTTGCTGGTAGATGAGTTGCAACTATATGCGTGACTTTAGACGTTTCGTAGTGCTCGAATCCACCTCCATGCTCTAGTATAAGCTGTCGTAGCTCCTCTTTGCTCGGCTTTGTGTGTCCATCGACGCAGATGTGGACGCCATGGAAGAGCGACGGCTGACTCGTGGACTGTCCGATATTCGCATTCTGAGCTCGAAGCTTCTGCACCTTATGGGACATGTATACACCAAAGTCACCATCATGGTGCTCCCCGACTGCCGGTCGCTTCCTCAGTCCTTGCTGCAGCATCTCGTGTCGGGCGTGCTGCACGCCTGTGCCGCTATCGTGCCGCTACTACAACTCTCTGTGGATTGGCTGAGCAAGTACCCAATCCATCATAAGATAGGAGTGCGTAAGTTCTTGTGATTGGACAAAAACCGCTCGCCACTACCCACCAAACACACATTTGGACCTGCTGCCATCAGAATGGCTCCATCGCCAGTGTCTAGCGGCGCGCTGTCGCCAGCAGATGAGTGCCTGACGACCACCAATGCCATCAATGGTAGTGCTGCCAAGTACAGTAATGGGTATGCATCGGCAACTACATCGACAGCAAGCGTGAGTAGCTGTGAAGAGGAAGAACGGGAAAAGCAGCTTCAGGCGCTATCATTGACAGCTCCGTCTCGGCATGAAAATGACCATGTGGATGACACGGAAAAGATTGCCAAAATGGCAGATGCTGTACGGACTCTATTAGAATGCGTCGGTGAAGACACGACTCGAGAAGGACTATTGAAAACGCCGGAGCGCATGGCCAAGGCGCTCCTTTACAACACGAAAGGGTACTCGCAGAGCCTTTCGGACGTGCTGAATGAAGCCGTGTTTGAAGAAGACCATGACGAGATGGTCGTCGTCCGTGACATTGATCTCCACTCGATGTGCGAGCACCACATGGTCCCGTTCTCGGGTAAAGTGCACATCGGGTACATTCCGGATGGCAAGGTCCTGGGCTTGAGTAAGCTAGCTCGTATTTCAGAAGTCTTTTCGCGTCGATTACAAGTGCAGGAAAGGTTGACGAAACAGATTGCGAACGCAGTGTGGGCCGCCATTGAGCCCAAGGGCGTGGGTGTCGTCATTGAAGCGACACACATGTGCATGACGATGCGTGGTGTGGAGAAGAATGGTGCATCAACCATCTCGAGCTCCGTGAACGGCATCTTTAAATCCGACCCACGCACTCGAAGTGAATTCATGTCACTCATCCATCGTCGATAAATTTTCTCCTCTCTCACTTGAATGATGACGGAGGACCTTTTTATCCTTTTTTGCATGTCACGCCTCTTTCCTGTTACTACATTTTGTGGAAGGAAAACGGTGTTTGCTCACGTTGGCAAGACGGAGACAAGAATGATAGGAAACTTTTATTTCTATTAGGCGAACACTCTTCTTCTTTCGCATGTAGGAAGGTTGGGAAGTAAAAATACAATCGCTTTGGTTCTGACGTTCTCATCTTACGTCTGACTTGGATCCACTTGTTGAAGGAACGTCAGGTAGTGGACATCCTTCCGGCCTTTGCTATCGTTACCGTAGTAAGACGTGAGGCAGTCAATGTCTCGAGGTGTAAGCGATAGTCGCATGAGGTCCAGCACGGCAGCGAACTGCGTCTTGGTCACGCAATTCGTCGAGTTCCGGTCATAGTCTTGAAAGTATGGTTTTAAGTGCAGACCACGTCGTAGGACTTCCCCTCGGATGCTAGCAAGTAGCTTATCGACATTGTCATCTGCTCTGGGTGTCACCAACGTCATGATTTGGACATTCTCCACCGCATCGATGAATGCTCGCCAGTTGATCATGTCCGTGTGCTTGTCCGATCGGAAGGCAGTCGACAAAGTTTTGAGATCCGCAGCACTTAAGGTGCATCCACTACGGTTTAAAGCCGTATGGAACTTTGGAACGGAAACTTCACCAGTCCGGAGTTTGTCGCCTTCCGTCACAAATTCTTTCAATCGTATGCGTTGGGTATTCACTTGCCGATGTAGTTCTTGAAGCAGTGGTGTCAATTCAGAGCTTGACTCATTCTTCATGCGAATCGTCCTCCTTCCTCCGTTCTGTAGGTGACTATCTCCACCGGATTGAATCAAATGTCGATATTCACTACTTCCAGGAAGGATGTCAGCAGGTCCAAGACTCGACACGATATCAAGTGCATCTAGGAATGCTCGGTAATTCACATCTCCAATAGACCCCAGACCTTTTCCATTCGAACTCTCTTGGAACTTTATCAGTACAAGCTTGGCAATTCGGTCGTCTGGAGGCAAAAGACCAAGCCGTGAGAGCGCACGCTCGAACTTCGGTGCACTGATGCTGCCATGACGAGCTCTATCGAAGTCTTCAAACACTGGCTTAAGCGTCAGTCGTTGGCGATCGACAGATTTCTTCATGGCCAAGACGGCTTCTGTAACTTGTTTCTCCTCCGCTTCACTCAACTTCTTTTCAATCGAAACCTTCTTTTCCTGTGGCTTTAGTAGAGACTCATACGTCGGGTACTTCTCAAGGTCCGTAATCGTAAAGACTCTTTCGACAGCCTCGACAAATATTTTCCACGAGACTAAAGGCAATCCTTGACTGTCCTTAACATCACTCGCGTACTGATCTGCTAGTGAAGCCACTTCTTCTTTGCTTAAGAGTAACCCTGCAGCATGAATACCCGCAGCAAACTGCGCACGTGTGATCTCGTTATGACGTAGCTTGTCAAAGTCCCGATAGTACTCTTCCAGACGCACACGATCACGCTTGACTTGTCGTTGAATGTCCAACATAAGCTCACTTGGACTTCGAGCTAGCTGTTTGGCCACTCGAGATGGAGCAAGGATTTCCGAAGCTACGTTGCTACTGGATGGACGGGAAGAAGATTGGTTCGTGTTCTCACTGTCATTCCAGTGCTCTACATCCGAACAAAAGGCAACGTAGTTGATAAAACGATCACCGTGGGCACTCGCGTATCGTTTCAATAGAACATGTTCTTCCTGGCGAGACTGAGGAGATAGCTTGAACATGGTAAGCACACGAATGAACTGTTCATTGGTAATATGGTCTCTCTTCGCTCGATCGAAGTCCTGGAACGTTGGCTTGATGAGCACACGTCTAGTGGTGCAGTAATTAGCAATACGCTCCATTAATCCCTGATAGACTACCTCTTCATCTGCAGTAAGTGCTCCTCTTGCTTTACGATAACACTTGTCGCTGTCATTGATCGCAGTTTGGGTCTGCAACATCATCTTAGCGAGTGAATCGTCGTCCATGTCATTGTTACTGAAAGCTTCAGAGCGTTCAAGAGAGCGACACAGGTGCAAATAGTTTGTCTTGGCTTCGGCAGAGTCACTGCAACGGTACTTTGCGGTGATTACTGCTAATTCATGTTCGAGAAGAGATGGAAATGTAAGTTTCAGACAGCGTAGAAACTGTGCCTCGGAGCATGTCCCTGTGCGAAGAGGGTCAAAATCTACAAAGAACTCTTTTACACGAATACGATCGCGTGCTACTAGCTTTCGAAGACCGTCTTCTATTTCCTCTACGCTCTCGTCATCACGGTAATGCAGATGAAGTCGTTTCTTTAGTGAAGGCAATGCGACAGGAGTCGAGGTCGACGGGAATAAGTCGTAGTGGAGAGTACGATAGTACAAGTCGCGTCCGTCACCATAGGCTTTAAGCAGCAACTCACATTCGTCATCCGAAAGCGTGACGATGTCGAGTAGATGTCGAAGGAACTGAGGCTTGGTAACTTTTCCAGCGTTCGCACGATCAAAGTCATGAAAGACGTCTTTCAAAACAACTCCTTTCACTTGTACAGCGTGCACAATCTTCGCTTTCACTCGTTTCAGACTTTCCAACTCTTGTCCGACGAACTGATCTTTCGGCAGTTTCTTGGTCGACTTCAATTCACTTTGGATGCTACCACAAAGATGTGGATTCTGCTCCAACCCTTTAACCGTGAAGACCTTGTTGATCAAGTCGCAGAAACGCTGATAATCAACATACGCAGGTTCCGTCGGAATACGATACTTCATCAAGATAACATCGACTTCACTCGGTGCAAGTTGCAAACCACTAAGGTCTAAGGCTCGACGAAACTGTTCGACTTTAATCTTCTTCACACGATGTCGATCAAAAGTTTTCATAAACTCTTCTAACCGTACACGTCGTTGCTTGCACAAGACTCGTACTTTGGCTTTCAACGATCGAAAGTCGGACATGCTACCTTGACTGCGTCTTCCCTACTGTCGTCTTAAAGGATAAACGAGAGGATGGAAGCTAAAAATAACGAGCAACAACTGCTGTCCCCAAGAAAAGAAATATTGAAGTTAACCGATCGGGTATACATGGACTAGTCAGATACGCATTAAGCTCGAGACGTCATTGGAAACCTATCGGATCGAGCAATCGAGATGTCTCCATACGCCTCTGACTGGTCTAACCGGACGTAATCTAGCGTCTTGAGCTGTAGTAATTCACAGAAGAGTGCCGCCGCAGTGCGTTTACTCGTCGTAGGTTTTGTCAACGTCTCGTACGTCGTTTCTTCCTTGCCTTTCATCGTCGCTTGCAACACTTTCATCACTTTCACCGTGTTCGGATGCCACTTGTGATCAGTGCTGGCAGAAGTAGCAGTCGGAATACCTTCTTCATTCTCAATATCGACGCCGAGGTCTAGCTCCACGTCACCCGTATCCAAGTCATTCAGACGATCCGGCTCCGGTGCAGCAAAGTCAAAGTCGAGCGAGTCGCGATCTTTATCACCCATCAATCCCATGGACTGCGGTCGATCATCCTCTTGATCGAACGCATAGTCGTTCATGTCGTGTTCCCGATCCTGCGACGCGTGACTCATGCGTCTCATCTGCTCTACGTCCTCCACTTGACCTCGAGCAGATAAATACGGGAACTTGGCTTTCTTCATCGTCGCTGTGTACATGTCTTTCAGATCGTCTGCCATGTCCGTTTGACACGGTGTCTTGAAAAGATCCGCGTTGTCCACATCTAGTCCCGTCTTATCGTTCGAAGCATGTGTCAAGTCTCTCGTCTGTGTTATTTTCGACGTGTCTTTCATGTTCTTGCGGATGAGAGAGCCACTGAGCTGTGTGACCGTGTCACGTTCGACACGCCGCCGTTTCTTAGATTTCGTCGTTCCGTCCGTCGTCTGGTCTTCATCGATGTTGGCAAGTGCCAAGTCCATAGATGCGTGGGAAGCATTGTCACTAAAATGAGAGTTGTTGAGCGGACTGGGAGGTAGTTCATTCGCGCCAGGAAGGTCGGATGGTCCGTCAAAGTCATCGTCAAACGCGAACTCATTGTCGTGATTCTTATGGTCCAAGTCACCAGTGATCGACTTTCCGTCAGTTGATCCGAGGAGCTGGGATTCGTTTAATGCTGGCATAGCACTCGAGTCATTACGCCCGACTTCAATCTCGCTCATGGCGTGATCAAATGAGTTGCGCATTCCCTAGTGATCGAATTAGTTTCATATGCGGATGTAATATATTTTTATAAATTGCATACCGGTCGACCTAATGTGTGTTCAAAGTCGAATGCTGGCATGTCTCCATACCCGAACGAGTCGTCCATATGCAAGTCATCTATGTAGATACCATTAGTCCAGTTTGTACTGGTATGTATATAGTAAAATACCATACGGAAGGCACTGTAGTTTCCGTTTTTCGATCGTTGAGACGCAGATTCAGCCAACGTGATTTCATGACGACGAGAAGCTGGCATGGCAGATTGACTGGCAGCACTCAACAAGTCTCCTAGCTCCAACTGGGTCAATTCGACCGAGCTACATGTCCACCATTAGTTCTTCATACATATAAATTACCGAAGATAAATATCTTACTCCAAGGCGTTAAGATGCTCGGTACGGAATTCGCCAAAGACGACAACGTTCATGGCTTGCTTTCCTGCTTTTGAAGCTTTCGGGGGAAGACTCAGGACGTTCGTTCGGAAATCTTCGTTGATGCGCTTCACGGCGTCACTCGAGTCCGAGACGAGGTACTGGGCTTTACGAGCGTATATACGGACGACACCTAAGAGTAGATGCCCCGAGACACGCAAAGCGAGCGGGACAGGAGGATTCTCGATCGTTTCGACGGCATTCTCGACGTCGATCTGCAGGACCTGTTGCTTGCTTAATTTACGGTCGCCATGGGCCGCCAGCCAGATTTTACCTAGAGGGCCTTTCTTGGCAAGCAGCACTTGGTTGTAGAACATGCTTGTGAGGAATGAGCTGCGTGGCAAGGGCGATCGACGGCGGGTGGCAGTCGATTGGCGCGAATCTGCGCGGGCTTTTGTCCTTTTCGGATTGTGATCCGATTTGACTGAAAGTGAGTATGGTCGAGAGGACCGAAGTTATTTAAAAACAGGATAGAATTCGGAAGGGGTAGTTTTAGCTTTTCTACTAGCATTTCATATCGACGTGGTATATCATAAGAATGTTGCGTTGGTAGATAGAGCTCTTGATGAGTACATGGATGCAAATAGAATAGAAATGTCGACATTGAGTATTTTCATCTATCGTCAGGTACGGTAGCTATCCACAGCTCGTAGGCATTGACAATAGCTTTAAATTTCTCCTCGGCATCGTCGTCATCGCAACAGTCTGGATGACTTGTAAGTGCCATTTTCCGAAAGGCAGTTTTAATCTGAGCTTTGGAAAAGGATTGCGCCGTAATGGCGCTGGATTTGGATACGAGACCAAGTAGTTTGGCAGCTTCCTGTAGCTCGTCCTCGGAAATGGCCCCAAGGCCATCACGTTTGCGTCGATGTCTTTGATGCTTTCTCGGGTCGAAACCGTACCAATCGAATGGACAGGCTGTACAAGGTGTTTCCCACCCACATACGAGGCAACAGAATTCGAGTTCTTGCTGTAATGCCGAGAAATGGGCAGCTTGCTTCGAGTCGGACGAGTTGCACCGGACTTTACTTGGCATACGATGCCATTGCTGGGAATGCGTGAAAGTAGATCGAAGCCACCTTTGGACTGGCATGACCAATAGGCGAATGATCGAGTATGGCTGATCAAGTAGAAGTCCAATACGCTGCTAGCAAAGCTCTTGTGGCGTTGTCTTGGGCCACGTTAGGAAGGCTGCAAATTAGCCTACGATAATTAGCGATACGGAAACTTCGAATTATGAGCAAGACGATTGCAATTGAAAGTAGCAAAATATTCGAAGCTGCATGGAGATGTGATGGTTTTGGAAATGAGGATGTGAAGGTTAATTGGTTCAAAGTAGTAGGTGACCACTTGTTTTCGAAACTACGACGACCTGTGTTTTAGCTTTGGAAACGCTCAAAGCGACACTGCAAGAACGTTAAGTTTGTTTTATGGAAATCATCAAGAGTATTTTCATTATGACATAGTACAAGACGTACCTAAGGAAATGAGAGAATAAACTTCCATCTATCAGATAACTGTCGATAAAAGATACTTGAAACAGACGTGCAAAGGTCAAAACCTTTGTCCAAATGTCGTCGTGGTATCTCAATAAGTTTACGAGAATACAACAGAGACGAGGTTTCTTTTGACTATACTTATAGGATACACGGATTGTACTTATAGATATGTGCATGGGTGTTGCTGACTTTGAATATAAGCACTCATTGGATAAGGTGGAGCACATGCAAATATTACGTTTCTCTTCGTCTAGTAAAGCACAAAAGCGCATTGTCAAAACTTTCATACATAAATGAACAATTCCTTCCTCTCATATTGCACTGGCAGAGATGCTTGCTCCTAGCGATCTAGTTAGATGGCAATAGAAAAACCAAGCGTAAAATCGTAAGCAAACTCAAATATGACACAGAGCTTAGTAAAATTTCGATCTGTCTGGTCTAGAGTTATTCACCCTTGCGGGTGGCATGATTCGACCAACTTGTGGTAGCGCCTTCCCCGGTACGGCGCTTCTCGCTCCAAGGACATCTACTCTTCCAGGTTTTTGTAAACGATTTTTTGACACTGGAACTCGATCTGACGTTTGATTGCTTCCAGAGGTTGCTGCAGATGCATTCTCTTTATGAGCTGAAGCTTTGATTTCCAATTTCCCCACTCGGTCTTGCAGTTTTGCAATAGCACCTTCGTATAACTTTTCCATCTTGTCGACCTATATCGAGTGCTCATGTAAGCCGCTAGTTACCACTGGAACGATATACTGGGTTGACAGTTACCATTTCTCGTGGTACGCAGTCCGACTCCATCCGAGATTCTAGTTGATTGCCCTTAGCTTCTGCGCCTTCTAGCTGCACACCCATAACATATCAGCAAAGTAGTATAAGAGAAACTTTGTTCAGTAAAAATACCTTTCGGGTAAGCTGGTCGATTTCAGCATCTTTTCGGCGCGTCTCTGTCTCCATAAATTCCTTTTGTGCTTGCAAGTCTCGTTCCAACTCTTTCTCTTGCTGTAAGAGCTCAGCTATCCGACCCGTAGACTCTTCTTCTAGTTCATAATACCGTTTCTTGAAGTCCTTGAGGTCTTGCAACGTTTGTAAGACTTGCTCCTTGGACGTGACTAATTCGTTCTCAACTTCATGCCATTCTTCACTAGCTCCTTCTGCCAACTTTTTATATGTTTCTATTTGCAAATTACACTTTTCTTGAACGACTTTCACGTCTTCTTCATGCTTTTGAATAAGTTGTTCGAGCTCTTGTGTAAACGCAGCAGCGGTCTCGGCTCCTTGTTGCTGTGTCAACTGCCGCTGATGGAGTAGCAGGGATGTCTTGGCTGACTGAAGCTCAAACTCTAGATGTTGAATTCGAATCTGAGCTTTCACTACATCATCTTGACAACTTTTCGTCTCGCTTTTCTGGTCAGCCAACTCGGATTCAAGATCTCTGAGTACTTGTTCCCGATCATCTAATTGCTGCTGGAGGTGTTCATATAGCGACTTGTAGTCCAGTACAGACATGATGTTGCGATGTGCCCTGATGATAACCTCTCGTGCTCTTTGACCAAACTGAAGTGAAGATACCGTCTCGCTGCGTTCAGTGATGGAAGGAGAGATCGTAACGACGAGCGCTGTTTTAGCATTTCCACCAAGGCTTGACTGAAGGACTCTAGTTAATTTACTATCGCGATAGGGAATATGCTTTTGTCTTTTACTCAAAGCTGCAATACAGTTGCCAAGTGCTGATAAACTTAAATTGATTGCTCGCAATTCTCGCGCGTGTCGACCATATACCTTTGTCTTTTTCACACGTTCAGAGCCAGCGAGATCCACAAGATGAAGGTGACTAATTCGAACTTGTTGTGTTGGTTCAACACCAGATGAGACTGTCGGATACTCTCGACGTTCAAGTCGAAGTGTCAAGACGGCGTGACTACGACTGGATTGTGCATTCATGCCCGTGTTCGCCACAGCTCGGTTCTCGTTGCCACGAGTAAATAGATTTAAACATTCATGGGCATTTGTGACACTAGTCATGGACGCTCCATCCACATAAACACCATACTCGGAGTCTTCCTTGACGGTAATGGAGTTCGGAGGTATCGACGGATCTAAAAGATCAAAAATCCGTTCACAATATAGCTGCACATAGCTTAAAGCGATAGTCGTTTTCACATGTGGCGGATCCGAGCCTACAGCCTACCATTCCATTGTAATTATGCACAGTATACGCATAGTGATGAGAAAGATAAGCTTACCTCGAAGATATCTTCAAGAGCTCGTGGGATGATACCTCGATTGTCACCTTCGACAGCGTCGTTTTGACCAACCATCGTGAACGTCTTCCCTGTCGCTGTTTGGCCGTATGCTAGGACAGCACCGTGATAACCATCGAGAAAGTCTCGAACGACTGGTGCAGCTACAAGGTCATACATCTCCGACTGGGACGTTGTTTCATCACAACTAGAATCGAAACAGAATGTCTTCGATGCATTATCTACTGCAGACACTTGGAGCGTCTGCTTATCATCTTGGATAGATACAACAGATTGCCCAAGGCCATGGACCTGCTTTTCTTTGTCAGTCAGAAACGTGTTCGAGTCGTCCACGCCGTTGGTTTCGGGCTCTATAGTTTTGGAAAAAGTAGCTTCTGCTTGCTGGTGAGCGTACTCCTCATAGCTTAGACCTTCCTGCTCTCGAGAGAGGAACGGCCGAACACGACAGTATACTTTTACTCGTTCACCCTTGGACAGTGTGTCACCTACGACATTAGCTTCCATTTTCCACCAGACTGCTAATGTCTGATAGAATTAACGTACATTCCAAAAATAGATCTATTAGCATGTACTTGACAAGGTAGAAATGGAAAGAGAGTAGGTGCAGAGAGAGTTGGACATTGTATTAGTACGGTTTCTGATCCTCATCATCACTAGCTCCTGGTGTCAGGTCATCGTCACTATCATCGTCGTCGCCCAGATCGATTTCGGCAGCAAATTCAGCCATCAACTAGATTGGAAACTTGGGTTATTCCCATTCAAAATAGAGTTATGGTAACGTCGACTTACACCATCGTCTTCGATCGCACGATTCACGTAGTCTAAGAACTGTTCGATTTCGTCAAAATTGGCTTCCTCGTCTTCCTCGTGCTGCTGCTGCTCACTTAACTCGACAAGAGGGTCGTACGTCTACATGATCATCTCAAACGTAAACACTTGCATCGACTAGAGACGAATATATACGATGTACCTCCCAAGTGAAAGAAACACCACGAGCACGTCCGTTCGAGAGTAAGTCCACGACCTCAGGGTAATTGTATCGAGCGACCAGGCCGTATAAAATTGGGAAGTAAGTTTCTTCCGTAGGTGCGACTTCGTTCTTAATTTCGACCATTTCCAGTAACTCTCTGGCCTCATTTACTTTTCCAGCATCAACTAATGCTTGGATTAAAGAGTTGTAGGCTGGAAGATCGAGCTGAGTGCCATGCTTGGAAGCATCTCCATGGACCTATGGAACGCATAAGTAATAAAATCTATGAATCTCTAGTAAGAAATGTACGTCAAGAGCGTTGCGCAGTAGACGGTGTCGCAGACATGCGTCTACGACGTAGATGGAGGCCAGCCTTGTGTAGTCATCTGCATCTAACTCTGGTGCTCTAGTACATCAGCAATGAGTACAGCTTGCTCGCTTTATATGATCACTATCAATTGTGGACATACTGTAGCACATTCTGTAGGATAGACGCAGCCCGTAGTGTAAATGATCGATCTCCACGCTTTGCAAGTAGAATCGCGAGCTTCTGCGTTGTCGTATGACTTGGCGGTGGTGCTAACATGTCAAACACAGCCAATGCTCGCGTCGCTTGCTTGCTCGAAATGCTCTCTTCCAATTGAGAAAGCAGCGTTTCTCTGTTGACATCCTTCTTTAGACTCGTATCGGCATTGGCGACAACATTTACAGTCGCAGATGTCCCACGTGCTGTCGATGAGAAGGCACGAGCTACCCGCCGGAGCATGACTAGCCGATTTGTATGCTTTTATACACGAAGGGTGGTCCAGGTCGTACTTAAGAAAATTACATAGAATCGATCAAGTACGAAACACGACGATGTAGGGTCTCATTTCGGGTGCTGTGTGAACTTGGAGCATGCCTGAAGTTTATGCTTAAGCAGGAGATACTCTGTCTAGTTATTAGTTTCTTGTTAGTAGCGTATTTGTTGGAGATGCTCTGTCAAGTTAACGAGCAATGTGAATCGAAGATTGGTACTGTGAGGCATTACATTTTGCATGGTAACTGTCAACTTCAGCTTCTTCTTCATTAACAGGATAGTATTTAAAGATGTGTTCATTGAGCAGATAATCGGATATTATGGAAGAAGCTATATGCATTATGTGAACAAACGCACAAACACTGTAATAGGAATCAGTACCTGAGTCTTTGCTGGTCCATCCTACTCGTACGTCGTTATCCACCTTTCCATTGATACTCACATCTATCGCCAGCTCCTCTGTGATATTTTGGTGGGTCATAGTGTCCAGCGTATCGTGGTGTATCCCCGGAAGTCCTTTAGATTGAAGTTGCATTCGATTTACTTCCACTATTGAGCTCCTCGGCATTTTAGTGGGACGGCGTACAGTATGAGTCACACATATCGCTCAATTATTCCGGCCACAACTGTACTGTGCCTGTTCCGAAATAATATCGAAGAGCTCAATAGCGCTAGTAAAGCGAAGAGCTCACTAAGTCTTTCGCGCGCTTTTTCAAATGTGCACATCTCGAGCACCAGATGTGACTGGAAGTCTTCTCGAAGATCATTTCCTCCTGATTGCATTGAAGACGAAGACAGACATAGACCAAGAATATGAATTCGCGTCTTCATCGGCAGCACCAACCACTTGCTTGTGTATTCTAGCTATGATAGGAAAGTTACATCGAAGTGTTTCGCTAGGTTACCCATGTCAGGCAGCTAATCCGAATCAGCAATCCTCAACGAATGCAGTTTGCCGATTCGACTATCATGAATAAATTTGCAAGAGACGAATTTACAATTTTACCGAAGCGTTGTTCATCGCAAACACGACTCAATTGTACGTCAAACATCTTAAGCTAGTTCCTTGAAGGTGCACAAAGCGTTGTATGCTCTAGGTCATTGCTACAAGGTATATTTATGTGAGGATCTGCCGAATAAAGTTGACCACGATCACGATCACATCGGCTGTATTGATAGTTCTCCTTTGTGTCGAAATGCCTATGTTGTTTAGCATCCTAAATCCAAAACGGATAGTTACTTCCTACTATGGCATTCGATAGCTCCATAATCTATTTTACAAGGCATCTCGACTTGGACCTCAAATAGCACACTAAACATCATGGCATTGCGTTTGTGAGCTTTGGATAACGCTAGCGTGAATGTAGACAAAACAGCGCGATTAAATACCTTCTAGATAAAGAATGGTATGAAGGAGGCTTCAACCATAGCCTCTATCTCTAGGATATTTGGTATTACGCCTTATTCTGCTGAACAACTAACATTGGCACCCCAATTTACCACACAAATGCGATCAACAAATCTATGACCAGAATGTATCCGAGTTTAAAAGTCACGTGCATGCATAAGGTAGAAGAACTACGCAGCTGTAAAAGCAAATACCACGTAAGCTCTACTTCAGTGCATGGATGAGAGGATATCGTCTTCTATGAGCACTTTTTGGAATACACAATGGCATTAGATCACTCCTAAATGCTATAGTAAGAAGACAGAAAAAGTCTGGATCTAAACATGGATATGATAAAACGGTTGTATTCGTCATGTCATTTCTACGCATCAAAGTTCTTACGCACACACCAGGGCCCAAGTCGTTGTGAAGTTATGGTCGGTGTTTAGAAAGAGATGAGAAGCAATATGCTTGCATCTGGTCCATTTCACCTCGACAAAGGTAGAGGCAGAGCACGGGCAGTTATGCCTAAATGATTTAGCATCCAGTACCACCAGCAATCTGAAGGCACCCAGTCTCGGGGAAGATACCCATCAAGTTGGTCATCACGGACCAGATGAGTGCGAAGGCCATGTAGAAGAGAGTGATACCACCGATGAGGGCACTGTCGTTCTGCTTGCGCTTCAGCTCTTGCGTTTCGGCCTTCTGGCGAGGCAAGAAGACCAAGAAGCACCACGACACGACTTGCATGCCGTACATGAGCATCACCTGGCGTGTGATGTTGAGGCGTGTCTCGCGCGTGTCGCCCTGGACATCTTCATTGGATACGTTCCAAGACGCGTTGATGTTACGGGAGACGGTCATGGCAAACGGCTGGGCAAGGTTGGATACGGTCGTGAGCATACCGTAGATCATACCTTCGTTACCATCTTCCACCATCTCGACGGTCACATAAGTACCGATGATGAACTGGACACCGTACGGGACTTGGACGGCAATCGGCGGACCAAGCCAGAACCACTGGCTACGCAAGACGTCCCAGACCGTAACCATGGTGATCGTGCAATCGATAACCATGACGATAATGCCTGTGATCACCGTCATCGTTCGCCAGTTCCAGTGGAGACCCCAGCGACTAGTGACCATGATACCAGCCATGAAGGTACCTTGTCCGAGCACTTGGGCAATGGTTCTGTTGATCGGTGTCACGCCAGCCATGTACGACTCTACAGGGCTGGATGCCGTGAACTGGAACGTATTGAAGAAGGACGAGAAGAAGTTGTAGAAGATGATCTGGTAGATCGCACGAGTCTTGAGCAAGCGCCAGAAGTCCTTCATGTATCCCTTGAAGTTAATACGCTCACGCTTCTCTTCCTTAATGTAGAACCAGGTGCACGGAATGGCAGGAGCAAGGCAGCAAGCAAGAACGAGCATGAGCTGCGGGAACGTCAGAGATGCGTTAAAGTCACCACCGTAGTCCTCACCGTTGAAAGCAAAGCCAGTCAACAAGATACCCACAATCTGAAACGCCGTACGAGTGGTGTAGATGGCCGACTGGACCTTACCACGGGATTCCAACGGTTCACGCTGAGCCAGCTCAGACATGCAAGAGTCAGCAGCAACATCGGCCATCAAGTAGCCGACAGCAGCAAGCATCATGAGGACGATGTACTTGCCACCACTGGTAGCAGCAACTCTGTTGAGACGTTTTTCGATGCCAGGGTAATCACCGTAGTTTTCAGGCTTGATATCACGGTCCGAAGGCTCGAGGTAGTACGGCTTCTCAACTGGAGTAGCTGCCATGACAATAAGCATGATCAGACAAACCGTCCAACCGATGATCATGTACGGGCGGCGACGGTAACCTTTGATCGGGACACAGTCGGACAGCATACCGTAGAAGACCTTGAAAGACCAAGGCATGGTCACAAGAGCTTCAGCAGCAACGTAGACCGTACCTTCGGAGTTCAAGTAGTTCTGGATGAACGGATAGAGAGTAGCGGGTAGCACACCGTAGATGAGACCGACGGCTGCGTATTGGATAGGGACACCGATGTAGTCCCTGCTGAAGATTTCAGGCTTTCCACCAGGACGAAGAGCGCCATCAGCTTGGATTTCGTGACGGACAACCGCATCACGTTCAGGAGTTCTGGCTTCTTCATAGCCGGCAGCCACATCCTTTTGTCTTGACACATCACTAGCATGCGAGATACGGGCAGCCATCTCGGCCTTGTCGCCGCCTCTCATGCCGTCAAAAGTTGATCCGGCCATTGCTGCGTTCCAAGTGTGGCTTGAGCGGTCGAAAGCGAATTTGAGAATGAGCCAAACTGGACGAAGGCTGCAAAAGTGCACCCTTGGAAGACCTCGTCCTGGTTCTGCCCGACATTTCCGAAACAGTCGGCTTGAAGTCAGATCGTCGTCACGCATATCGATTCCGTGACACCACCGACAAGAAGATGGGCATCTCGATGAAAAGAAAGCGCACAAGTATCTGTAGTCGTATCAATAGCTTTATGACATTCATATCATCTACATGATACTATTTCTCGTCTACACCACTACAGTCTGAACTCAGCAAAGATTAACGCTATTAAAGATGCGCACAGGTACTTTTCAATTATCTTCAAGTGTAGGAAGGGGTAGAGACAACAATGTATACAGTTGGATCTGGCACATGCGACGACATCGATCTGTGACGTCTGATTCACTACCTGTTTTCACTACTCGTATTCTTGTACACCTCTAAGCGAGATGGGCAAATGTATAAGTAACAAGAGTAAAACAAAATATGCTGAGCTTATTTAAATGAAAATATCTTATTTACTAGAAATTCTATTGCCGATCTATAGGACAGTGAACGCGAATAAGTACCACCCTTGCGAATGAACAATCAGCTGACGCGATCTCTCCGAGATGTGTACCTTCGAAAGCCCCGCGGTATGCACGTCATATGGTAACTTAGATCGATTCTGATTTTGTGAGAGTTTCACCGCCAGGACTCAACCTGGAGTAGGAAAATGTAAGTGTAAAGATGACTTTAACTCACAGCTTTCGAGGGAATGGGAAAAACTATGTGATGGAGGGCTTCTTGATAGGCAGTTGCTGGTAGGAACAGTAGGATTGATGTGTATATTGATCCAAATGTATCAGCATTGCTGGTAAGATGGGACTGATTGCAGTGGGATCGAGCAAACCCACATGCACTTGCAGATCGCCCAACCTGACGATGTAGACGTATTCGTACGTGGACATGAAGATCTGCTTCTGTTTTTGATTTGTATACGATGCAGTTGCTTCTGCGGGAAAGTATCAATAAAGTTCAAGGTTAAGGGCACAATCTCATTCAATGGTAAACTCTAAGAAGAAGTGGAGAGCGTTCGAATCAGTAAGGGCCCGCTACAGAGCATGAACGACCTAGAGCAATGGGGATTCATGTTCACTGAGTCAGCCGTGATGCTGGCATCATCTAGTGAAGACAGACCAATCGAACGCAAAGTGATGTTTCTTACGTATATATCTATTCTTCAGTGGAAAGTTGGACTACCAACTTTCCACTATGCCAAAAAAAAGTTGCAATGGTTCACATTAAGCATGCAAATGCTTTACAGGTAGGCTACAAAGGTCTGTAGCATGCTTTCATGAGTCATGAATCAAATTTGCTGTTAAATTTGCAACGATGAAGCAAATAAGTGAACCTTTAGGTGCCTATGATGCGCCAAGTTGGTATCATCAGGCATGTGGCGATCGCGACGTGACTCTATTGGTAGTACGCTCAAGCGTCAGAGGTTTGAAATCAGCTAACATTGAACCTTCTCGTATTGCCCATCTCACTTACGTAACATTTGCTTGTAGAATTGAATGCAGAGCATCGAGGTGACTTACAATCGCTACAATGAATGAGGCCAAGCAGAAGCGCTTGAAAAGTAGCTAATATCGTAGTTCGTAGGATTCTTATCCCCATTCACGTAGAATTTGATCGTGCCATTGCATGTCGAATAACCGGCTGAAGTCTAGTCACAGCTAGAGGACGATAGTACTAAGGTTTCATCTTTGTGCTTTTAAGAGAGTTATAAGGTATCTTCATGGTAGAACTAATGTCTTGTATTGTAGTCCCTTGCTTCATACTTAACCATCTAGACGAGGAAATCGACTTTAAATTGCAAGTCCGTACAAACATGATTTCAGAAGAATGTCTAGAGCATATCCGAGGGAAAATTGAGTACTTGAGTCTGCGATAGTCGCAATGTAAAGGCTAAAGTCGAATCCGCTCGTCTGCTCATAGTCGTCTATTTATGATATTGAAAAGAGTTTCAGCATGCAATGTTTTCGTGCCCAATATTTGGTTTTCTAGAAAGCTAACGACCTGTTGTTTCTTGTCAACAATCACTACGTACTGGCACCAAGTAATGAGAAACCATACCGATCACTCTGCCTTGGGCTTATTGTTGGATAAGTCTGAAAAACTTTACGACGAATTAGATTAATAAGCATCAGACCCTTCGAAGTTGCCATAGAGTACAAAATCAAATAGACTATGATGCTCAGTATACTGCACTTCTTTCCTCTAATGTGTCATCGACTGCAGCCATCACGGTTAGCACGTTTTATATTTAATCCCTTTTTCGTAAACGGACGATGACAACAGTCGAGTCATGTATATGGCCCAAACTAGCTTTTCTGTGTGCGCTCTTAGTGTTCTGGTGACTGCCACCAGAGGGCCGAATGAGTTTCTGCTCGGGTTTCGGGAATATCGCTGGAGCAGAAACATGGCATCCGGAGATGCATAATTTTTATTTTGCTCATTCCGTGGAACACGGACATTTCGCAATGGAGTTTCTGGCGATCAGGATGAGCCAGCACGAACGCGACCGATCTGCGTGCCAATGTCGCGAGTAACGAGTGGTAGCGAAGGCATCGAGCACGGACCGCAGAAGAAAGTAGGAAGCATAATAACAACTCACTTTGGAGTTTTCGTTCTCCTGCACACGACCTCCAACTATCAGTAACTTCACACATTTGTGCACGCCTAGCTTTTGAATACTCTCGCAACGATAATATCAGAGAACCTAATTGTTAGAGCACTAAGTCTGTCTCATGAATGCATCTAGCATTGGCTACTACTTATCTGAAGAGTAGAGTTCGATGATTTACAACGGTCTCTACGAGACTATTTAGTGCGAAAGCAGGAGCAAACAGGTACAGACTTGGAGAAATGAAATTCTCGATCAACTTTATGAGTCATATGCGCGTAGAGTACAATTTAACGCGCGCGATCTGTTCAAGTGAGAACAAGTGAAGTTGATAGTGCACTAGTCGACATGACACAATTTGCATAAACAATTCTCTTGATAATGCAAGGTTAAAACATTCAAATACATGTTGTGATGCAGAAATGTTCGCTTTGTGTTATGTATGCTGTTTTCCTTCTGCTTTGTTTGCTCTCCAATATTTGTCGGTACGATCCATCTTTGGGATAGCCATGCATGAATAACACCTACCACTTTATTAGTATACTTGACCTTAAAATAGAGAAAACGACGTCACTGAATGCTTCTATCTGCTGTCTATGTTGGCTTAATAATCGATGAAGAAGACAATGAGTACTTTAGTTAAGAAACTTCTCTGTCGGGCTTAAACATTGAGCTTTCATACTTCGTATTTTTAGCAGTAACCACTGGTAAAGCTGTAGCATCAAGCCGAAACTGGTACCTCTACCTAAACTACCTTGCTTCATGGCGAGAGGCATGACAACCGACATCGTAAATAAAGTTAAAGGGAATGTACGAGAAACCCCGACGGATTTAGTCTATTTTTATTATTCGATAAAGTATAGTAAACTTTATGTACTACTTTTATTCATATGTTATTTCTGTCTTGAAGGGGTTTCTGTAAAAAATATCTAGCTCCTACCCCATCAAGTTGGTATCTCGACCGTTTCTCGCATGTATACATCGTATCAATAACTGGTATCGAACGAGCGCAGTTGAAGGTGCTGAGCTATAATCTTTCAAACCTTTTTCTCGTAGAATTGTCTTTGATGTGTCGATCTTTTCTCGTCTACTGTCATGATGGACTTTTGACGACAAATTCATCACCAAGGGTCTGCGA